>CAOKZL010002590.1:0-178551 GCA_948472985.1 Iguana delicatissima | reverse complement strand
TTTGGTAACTTTAGATATCGTTTTGGTATCATAATTCGGCCCTGCTCTGCCACCAGCCAAGTGTTTGTGAGGCCACCGAACAAGCGCGAAGTCAGGCATGGCTATTAACTGCTGAGTCATATTTGTTTACACCAAGGCAAGCCAGAGACTGCCAGATCTGCTTTAGGGGACCTCCCGAAACAAACACCTTCATCACAGATGTGTATTAAATCAAAGAGACCTCTGCCCCGAGAGGGCACCCTGGTGAGCTGAGTGCTTAACTGCCAAGCTAGCCACATCTACATACTGGCCATACTATTGTCAATTCGGACCATAACTCAATCATGTAAATTCTGACCTTTCGGAGACATTGTCTCCAGCCTACAACTCATTGTTTTCGCCCAAGACCAGACTAGCTCACAGTCCTGCCTTCCCCTAATAAAAAAACCCAGTTCCGAGAGCTCTTCGGAATGCTCGGATCTCTTGCTGGAACGCTTGGGCTTCATTGAACTTCCATCCTGCCTTGCTGCTGCTTCTTTTGCGAGCTCCCCTCGGCCGCCACGCCGGGTTCCCTTCTCTCCAATTGGCTTTCTCCAGGACTACGAGAAAGGTGGCGTATCACCCATTCCCCCAAACTCTCTTTTCCATTTCTTTTTTAGTGGTGAGGTTGTGTTTTCTTAATAACTGCTTAATAAATATTGTGGTTAGTTTGAACTGTCTGTCTGCTCACTGACCTGATGCTGTATACATTGGGTAAAAGATCCCCGCTAAGTTACCCTGCCTCTCGTTAGCCAAGAGAGTGCTCCAGCTAATTTTCCCCATCTTGGTTGTGTTTGTTTGGTTGTTTGGGCGCCCCTCCCGGGACCCCCAATTCACAGGGTTACAGTATCTCTGTCCTAGTTGTGGGGTCCTTCAGACTAGGCAGCCGGAGAGACTCCTCAGGGTCCTTCCACAGCTGCTTGTCTTGAGGTATCTCATGAACAGGAAAACACTGTGGGCATCATTTGCTATGGCTCTGATCTTCAGTGCTTCAGAAACTCTTCAGTCAGGGCACTATGAAACTGGAAAGGTAGGTTTTTTGGGGTGGTGGTGGTCATGTTTGATTGCTCACTAACATAAACGTATATCCCCAGCACTGAGGAATTTGCAATATCATAACTGTTGGACAGGATGTGAGCCACCATGTTTATCTCTGTGCAGAAACACTTCAGAACCTTCAAATACCAGGAGAAAACACCAAGTTTCACTGCTCTATTATTCTTCCCAAGGAGGATTCCCAGCTGGCAGGAAACATATTTTAGAACCAGGATAAGAAATAATAATCTTTTGGCCCTAGTCCTTGGCTGGGGCGCTTTAGCAGCAAGTCAATTTATTCATTTTATTTATATCCTACTTTTCTCCCATATGAGACCAAAGTGGTTTATACCAGCAGTTATTAACCTTCCCTTGACCACAGACCGTCTTTAAATATATTTTGTTGCCTCAGATCAACGAGATTAAACTCAAGATTTAAAACCCTAAAGTATTTGTTCAAAACTTTAAATATTTATATTTAATATAAATTTAATATTATTATATATAACATTATATATTATATATATAACATTATTATATATAATATTATATATTTAATATAAATATTGTTCATCAAGGGTCTTCTAATTTGGAGAGAAGGGAGAAATAAGTAAATGCACACACTTCTATTACAATATTTTTATTGGCCTGATTCCATACAAATTTGCCTGCCTGCCTGCCTGCCTGCCTGCCTGCCTGCCTGCCTGCCTGCCTGCCTTCCTTCCTTCCTTCCTTCCTTCCTTCCTTCCTTCCTTCCTTCCTTCCTTCCTTCCATAGGTTGAGAATCAGTAGCTTACGTAAGTTAAAATATAAGTTAAGTTTAACAAAAATTAAAACAATAAAGCTAAAATAGTCTGAAATGCAATTTTTTTTTTAAAAAAAATTAAACACAATCCACTTAAAACATTAATTTAAAACAGTTTAAAAGCACATTAAAACCTCTTACACATTAAAAACCAGCACACCCGTTGCACTACCCCAACCAGTTAAAAACTGAAGGTCTTTTCCTGCCAGCGAAAATAGACTAAGGAGGGGCCAGCCGAGCCTTCCTTGGCAGAGAGTTCCAAAGCCTGGGAACCTCCACTGAGAAGGCTTTCTCCCAGGTCTTCACCAGAGATACTTGTGATGTTGGTGAGACTGAAAGAAAGCCCACCCATTGGGATCTTAAAATTCAGGTACAGTCAGCCTTCCACATTTGCTAGGGTTAGGGGTGCAGGACTCCCACGAAAATGGAAAAATCACAAATATCAAAACGCGTGCGCTTGTAAGTCTGTGTGCAGGAAGGCAGCTAAGGCATGGTGGGGAGAGTTGGCACCCAGGGTCCAAATGAGGTCAGGAGAAGGAGAGAGAAAGAAGGTGAGTTGGCATGGTGGCCCTATACTTCCTCTCTCTTGCCCGTCTCCTTTCTTGGGTTTGGAGGGGCATTGTGAGAAGGTTTGTAGTGCTGAGAAATTGGGCTGTGAATTGTCCTTCGTTCCAAAGGCTGGTGGAGGAAGAGGTAGAGGATCAGAGGTGGGTTTTTAAAGGGTTGTGTGGCTTGATTGGAGTCACTGAGAGGGAAGGTTCCCGGGGACGGAGAGAGAGAACCCTTGAGATTGGGGAGACGGGTTGGAGAAAATCACAAATAACCAAATACACAAGTTAAACCCCCAAATGTGGAAGGCCAACTGTAGTCTCCTATAGGGAGATACAATCTTTCAGATAGGATTGCTGCTTGGCAGAGGGTTGGACTTGAGCCCCCTTACCGACTACTTCCAGCTCTGTGACTTTATGAAACTGAAAGCAAAGACATTCTTGGATGCTCAGCTCTTTCTGGCTTATGCCTTTTCTGTGTGCAGAAAAATCTTACATGAGAGAATCTGCCTGCCCGAAAAGGGCTGTTCTAAAGTACGTGCTGGAAGGCACTGTGGTAAAGGCAACTCATGTGCACAAGGCCCAAGGAATGGTGCAGAGATGGGTGGCAGTGGCTGATCCCCCCGCCCCCACCCCCTAATTAACAGCGACTTATGTCTTACACCCTCTGACAGCTCGGCACTTCTGCCCTCCAGCCGCATCAGCCTCCCACTCACACCCACTTAGTGAAGTGTGTCTGAAAACACATCCACCTCCTTGAAATCCAGGGCTAGCGGGAGGTGTGAAAATCAGGACAGGCAACGACGGGAAAAAAAAACCCCAAAACAAAACGAATTGATGTCTGTTTCAGGGAGAAAAGCAAGGCTTCGTGGCAATTGGCAATCTATGCAAAGGCACACTGTTGTTTTTTTAAACTCAATGAGAATTTCCTGAATCTTTGCTTTCAAATTCTGTGTATCAAAATACCAGCACATACGCTCGGCACCTCACCTAACCGTCTGTTTCTTCCTCTGTTTTTTTTTTCTTCCCCATCAAGGTCAATGAATACATGCCTCTTTTCTAAATGTTTCCTTAGCTGCTTCTGACTTTAAATAGCCAGAGCTGTCAGCGTAGCATTCAGTTGTGTTGGAGTAACAACTATGTCTGTCATCTCACACTGACAAGAGTCTACAGTGGACTTGGGCCATTTCCACACTAGACTGTTACAGTGCTATTATTCCACTTTCAACGTCCTATAGAATCCTGGGGTCTGCAGGAAACGCCAGGATTCCATAGGATGTTGAAAGTGGAATAATAGCACTATAACAGTCTAGTGCGGAAATGGCCTCCGTGTCTTCATGGAGGACACTTCAGCAGTTGGTAGGGCCCAATATCCTAGGCAGGGAACATCTCTAGTGCCAATCCACATTCACATTTTTTTCTAACTGGCATTGCCATCACTGCTGGGTAGTTGGCTCTGGGACAGTTGCCATTTTAATTTCCCACAATATCCTAAAATGGTAATCATCCCCAGAACCCTTTCATGCTATGCAATGGTAGCGCTGTGGTTCCACTTTTACTGTGGGATCCTGGGATTTGTGAGCCTATACAGCTCAGGTCCAAGTTAGTGGGAAGAACTTTATTCCCCATTACTAACCTTCCTGTGCATTGAAATCTTCTGAGAAGGCCCTTCTCACTATCCCACATGTACATCTGGTGGTAACATGGGAGAGGGCCTTCCTAGTGGCTGCCCCAGGCTTGGAACTTCCTTCCCATAGAAGTCTGACTGGTACCTACTTTTTTTCCAGAGCCAAGCGAAGACCTTTCTGCCTTGACAGGTGCTTGATCATTAACTGTACAAGGCCCGTCCCACCACATAATGCGCTGGATCTTGCTAATGGTTGTGTGTGCGCGTTTAGGTTTTGATCTGGTTTTAACTTTTTTGATTGTTTTGATTGTCTCTTTTTAACTTTCTGCATTTTGTGAGTCTTTAACTATGCATGGGCAGTTAAAGCTGAATCATAGAGCTGTAATTATATACTATGAAAAGGCCCATGAACTGAACTGCTTACGTCACAGTTCAGGAACTACCAGCTTGCACCAGGTAAGGCCACTGCAGGCTAGCCAAGGGCTTTTGGGTATGATCCTTGGCAATGTTTCTTTTTTTGAATTACAACTACCAGAAATCCCAGCAAGATTCTGGGAGTTATAATCCAGAAAGGTGAGGACGAGAATCCTTGTTTGTCTTGCATTTTATTCCTTTGTCAGTCTCAGTGAGAATTTGCAAATTATACAAGACTGATTTTTGTGCAGATCATACAATTGTGCAAAATTGCAAAAAGGTGCTGCCTTGTTTCATGGACTCCTTCCTTTCTTCCTTCCTTCCTTCCTTCCTTCCTTCCTTCCTTCCTTCCTTCCTTCCTTCCTTCTTACCTACCTACCTACCTTTCTTTTTGAAAAAAATATAGAAGTAGTAGATTGCTTGGTTCAGTTTCTTTGAACAACCAGACTGTCTTTCTGTGCTTGCTGTGCATGAGAGATGACACATATGTGTGTAAAATGTAGAAAACTTGTCTCTCTCTTTTATTGGAAGCAAAATTTTTTACCAGTTCTCAATGGATTGTTTTCACAAATGGGACAGTTTGTCTTGAGGAGAATGAGACCTTTTATGAGATTTTTCCACATCCCTAGAAAAAATAACTTTTCCAAACTCTGGATTCTCCTTGAATCTGAAGGTGACCCTGGTGTCAAATCAGTTCTTCACTCCACCATTTTCTGGAGTAATAGAGTATCAGTCATTCCAGTTTGATTTGAATCTAGTATGGTACAACTGGTGATCCAGCAAACTGAGCACCAGTTGCCAGCCATATATGGTGTCCCAGCAGCTGATTGTTTGGGATCATCCTTGTGGACACTTCTGGAAGCATTGTCTGCAACTTCAGTAACAGTGTCTAAATGAAGGGGCCGTACCATATTGGCTGAATAATAATGATGATGATGATGTATTTCTTAACAACCTCACCCTGTGGATCAAGGTGAGGAACAACAGCAAAGCAAATAATACAACATATAACATCAGTTAAAAGAGCAAAACCAATTATATTAAATTTTATCATATTAAATAATAAATTATAATATAACAATATTATCTTAAATTATATAAAATTGTATTATAAACAACAACATTAAAATTAATCAAGAAATACTTGAAATACTATAGTTTAAAAATAATCTAGATATGCCTGCTGGAAGACACACTTTTTTACTGCTCGTTTAACCTGAGTACCGCGACACAATAACCATGATCCCTGATCGGCTAGCTATGGTGCAGGGAAGTGAAAAGAAGACATTAAACAAGGCTGTGGGTAGTGCCAAAACATCAATATTTACAGAGATAGGGAGATCTCAGCTCACTGTTTTTGTGTGAAAAAGCAAAGGTTTGGCACAGCGTGTGGTACATGGTATTTTTCAAAGTAAAGAGGAAAGCAAGTAAAAAGCTCTCTTTCTAAGGGCATTTCCATCATATAATTAGTCAATTAGGAGAAAAGAGATGATGGAAAGAAGACAAGGAAGGAGTTGAAAAAGCAAAGAAGAAGTCGAAGAAGGTGGAGGAGGAGGAGGAGGAGGAAGGAAGGAAGGAAGGAAGGAAGGAAAGAAAGAAAGAAAGAAAGAAAGAAAGAAAGAAAGAAAGAAAGAAAGAGAAAGAAAAATACAGCTGCATGTACTTAGGTATTGTTTGAATTGAGGAGAAGAGTTTCAGACCAAAGAACTGTGGCCAGCCTAACAGGTTTGTTGTACAGATTTCTGAGATTAGGGCCACTTCTGCATTACACTGTTATAGTGCTATTATTTCACTTTCAACCTCCTGTGGAATTCTGGGGTTTGTAGTTTCTTGAGGCCAAAGAGCTCTTTGGCTGAGAATCCTAAATGCCCCTCCCTAAACTTCAAACTCCAGGATTCCAGAGGATGCTGAAAGTGGAATAATAGCACTATAACAGTGTGGTGCAGAAATGGCCAAAGTCTTGTGAAGTCCTTTGAGCATTCAGGGCCTAAATCAGGATGGCAATCATATAGCCCTGCATGTTGTTGGACTGTGGCTTTCAGCATTCATCACCGTTGGCTGTGTTACCAATCCAACAACATCTGGAGATGCTGTTGGACTGGCAACATAGCCCATCCTGATTTAGTCCACCCTGAGTTAGGCCATAGTTTTGATTACCACTCTGGATTAAATCCACTTCTTAGTTCCCACTCACAGAAGAGAGCCTCTGAATCAATAGGAACTCGGTAAGGCTACACTTATGTAAATTCTGCTGATCCTACTCTAGCAATTGGATTTAGGCCTGTATAAATATGATTATTACCCACCTACCCACCCCTAATAAATAAGACACAGGTGGACTCTCCTTCTTGGGAAGGGAACTGGAAACCATGAATGCTCCGTGTTTATAGAAGTTATTAGCTCATCAGGGTCCAGTTTGTCAGCCGTGCTGGCTGTTGAAAGAACCCCTCCTTTACCTTCGCCATCTGCTCTATGCTTCCTTGCACTTATAAATCAAAGGCAATTTAAAACAAAAATGAAATCTCCATGGTGGTGTGTTGTTCAGCACTCTATACCCCATCGCCAGCCACATACATAACGCAATTAGCACTCGTTATAGTCATAGGCATTCCTGCTTGCTGTTTTCAGCATCCTCCTGGGTGTATGAAAAAAAGCAAAGCTTTGCACATTTTTCTGAAATGATGCTGGTGGTAAAGCAGAAGAATGAGAAGGTGCTACGGGAAAGGAGTTGACATAGTGCTCTGTTCCTTCTGAGTGAGTGGTGCCTAGTGGCTTCCATGTCAGTGGAGTGGCAATTAGAATTATAAAATCATAGAGCTGGAAGAGACCATAAGCGCCATCTAGTCCAACCCCCGGAAGATGCAATCAAAGCACTCCCAACAGATGGCCATCCAACCTCTGTCTCCAAACCTCCAAAATAAGGAGACTCCACCACACTCCACAGCAACCTATTCCATTGTCAAACTGCTCTTACTGTCAAGAAATTCTTCCTAATGTTTAGATGGAGTCTCTTTTGCTCTAGTTTGAAGCCATTGCTCCATGTCCTAGTCTTTGGAGCAGCAGTAAACAAGTTTGCCTGATCTTCCAAATGATCTCCTTTCAAATATTTAAACATGGCTATGTCAGGAATTAGAGTTTCCCAGGGTGTTAGCTCTATTGGGAAATTCTGTGGAAGCTAAAACTGTAAGGATTCAGGCTCCTTTTAGCAGAGTAGCAAAATAAGCATGCCCAAATTCTATGTGGCTTTTCTAATCTGAAACTGACTAAGAAAACAAACGCAGGCAGTTTCAGGTTACAAACTTAGAAAAGTTTACTAATGACTTCTACATTTACATATGCATTGGGGAACCTATGTCCTAACTAGCTAATGAATAGCACTAGCTTTGTTCTTAACTTACCATCTTCTGATGGAGATGTGAAGCATGGTTGGAGAGGAGGAAGAGGAAACAAAAAATGGAGGAGAAGAGAGAGATCTGAGAAGGGGTCTCTTTCTTTTATAAGACTGATGACCCAAGCAATCCTGAGTCACATGATCTGATCACCTGAACATCAAAGGTATTTATGATCATGCAATTAAATGATGCAAAGGCAAATAGTGAAGTTCTGGCATGCAAAAGAGAAACGAAGCCCTATGCTAACTATGTCTGCTTGCTCTAAGAACAAGAATGGGGGAAGAAAGAATGCTGGAATTTTGCCAACAGGCTATTGTGTCCCCTCTTGATTTTCTCTTCTCCAGCCTAAACATACCCAGATCCTTAATTGTCCTTCGTGCATTTGTAGAGTCATAAAGGTGGAAGAGACTGCAAAGAATCCACAACTGAAGCATTTGTAGGGTTGCCAGAGTGAAAACTGGAGGCAGCTCCTGACTTTTACTGGTTGTATAGTAGAGGCAACTGGTAAAATCGCCTCTCAGTGTTCCTGGCTGAAGAAAACCCTATGAAATTAATGGGGTTGCCATAAGTCAACACGCAACATGAGAGCACATATGCGCACACACACAGAGAAGAGGGAATTTCAACAAGTGTTGCTCATCATGCAATCACGTAGCAAGTAGTATTGCTGAAATTCTCTCTTCTACACAACCATTAAAGGTACAAGAGCCTGCTTCAATTTTTGCTTTGGCAACCTCATTCCTGACACATGGCCATCCAATCTCTGTTCACAAATCTCCAAACAAGGAGAGTCTGCCGTGCTCCAAGGCAGCCTGCTCATCTCTGAACATCTCTTACAGTCAAAAAGTTCTTCTATATATTTACATGTGGTCAGTTTTCCTGCCATTGGGATCCAATGGTTTATGTTCTAGCCTCTGAAACAGAAGCAAACAAGCTTGCTCCCTCTTCTACATGATGGCTATCATATCATTAATTTCTCAGAACTTGCTCAGCAGTTGTTCATTGATCCAAAGTTGCTTGGGAATGACAGTAAGGGAGGCTTACTGCATTTGTCCCTTGCTTACGAGCTTCCTAGGGGACTCTTCGTAGAGTGATATCTGCTTGGCCACTGGGGGAATCAGGTAACTAAAGCATTCCCACACTGTGCAGTTATAGAACTTTGATACCACTTCAGTTGCCATGGAATGCTGGGATATTTAGTTTGGTAATGTACTTAGAAATCTACATATTAGTAAATGTAATTATTTAACCCTGATTGGCTGGAGGGGTTTGCGATGTCACTATATCCTATACACATGTTGCTAGACTGATTGGGATTGATGGAACTATAAGAACAAAGAAGACCCCAGAGGTCAGCAGTGGAATGACAGCATGGAGAAAGCAAGTATGGGCCATGCCAAGAATGTGAAATTCCCAGTCCGTTGGGTCACATATGGCCCACAGGAGGTCTGCATTTGGCTTCCTAGCTTCCTGCTGCTCTGATCTCTGATCACTGATCACTGACCAGAGATAAGAGGTTTCCTTTTCTCCCTCTCACACAACAATGAACTTGTCCTCAAACCTCCAGTGGTGCTAATGGATGCTTTTAAAAGCATAATTGCAGAGGGTAGGGGACCACTGGCAGCAGGGGGCAGGGGAGAGAAGATCTCTGCCAGGAAGGGCTAATCCATCTCTCTGAGATGTTGCAAGTCCCTTCCAAATCAACTGTCCTGTACTGCAACAAGATTTTTAAAAGCTTTCATTCACGTCAATGGATTTTTTAAAAAAGCCTGAGCATGGGGGAGGGAGTGGTGTGTGTTACGCATGCATGCCTGAATGCGTACATGTGTGCCTGCATAAGTGAGTGGGATCTTAGCAATCATATTGGGACTGCACAGTAGCTCCAATACATTTCGTATTATTTCGCTTCAAATTGGCACAGATTTATGGTGACCTTCTCCTTGGTTTTTTTCTTTTTCCCAGAGAAGATTTGCCATTGCCTTTCTCTTAGGTGGGCATCCCCAAGGTCACCAGTGGGTTTTCTTGGCCGAACAGGGATTAGGTATCTTGGAGACCTAATCCAACATTCAGACCATGGCCATTTCTGCACTAGCTTGTTATAGTGCTATTATTCCACTTTCAACATCTTATGGAATCCTGGGGTTTGCACTTTCAAGCCCCTCCCTAAACTGCAAACCCCAGGATTCCATAGGATGTTGAAAGTGGAATAATAGCACTATAACAGGCTAGTGTGGAAATGGCCCATGACACTACACTGCAATGCATTTGCAGAGCTCAGAAAATCTCTCTTTTTGGGGAGGATGGTCAGGCAGGCTTTGCATCATCTGTGTGATGTCTGGGACTCACAAGCCCTATTTGAGCTCTTCCTTCTCCTCCTCTTACCTCTGCTCACTGTGCCAGGGAGTGTGAGCCTCTGCCTTGGTGCTCACGAGCTGCCGCTGACCTGTGCACCCCAAATCTCCGTGGGCCATCCAGAACTGTCAGCAATCTGACAGCTGCTGCTGCTTTTGCTCTTCCTTTGAATAATCTTGGCTTCTTTTGCAAACCTGTCGGGAGCGAGCTGTTAGCATTGCAGTGGCTGCTGCTGCTGCTCCTTGTGGAGAGGCTGCCTGCTGAAGTGTCCTGCTTTCTGAGAGCTGAATCTGAGACAGCAAATGCCTTAGCCAGCAGGAAGTTGCGAGAGCTTTCCGATCCTCCTCACACACCCACCCTACTCTCTGAAATGGGAATTGATGATGATGATGATGATGATGAGCAGCAGCAGCAGTATGTATACTCCTCCATTCCTCCAAAACTGGGGCCATTTCCTTACTACATTGTTATAGTGCTATTATTCCACTTTCAACATCCTGTGGAATTCTGGGGTTTGTAGTTTCCTGAGGCCAAAAAGCTCTTCAACTGAGAATTCGAAAGGCCCCTCCCTAAACTGCAAACCCCAGGATTCCATAGGTGGTTTAGAAGTGGAATAATAGCACTCTGACAGCATAGTGCAGAAATGGTCTCAGATTCAAAAGAGCTTGGAAATCAAAAGGTTTACAATGTAGTTAAAAACATACAGGAAGTCAATATCGAAAAAGAATTAAAGTGTTAATGATCTTAAAACTATTCAAAATTGACACTTTAAAAAGGGTAAACAGTGATTAAAACAAAAGCAACTTCAAACCATACAACATCCTTTTACAAGCCCTTCCTTAGAAGCCTTCTGTTCTACAAGCCCGCCTGAATAAAAATGTTCTGACCTGCTGATAGAAGGACAGCAAGGAAGGAAGACATTCCAACCTTCATATAGTGGGAGTTCCAGAGCCTGGGGCAACCACTGAAGAGGCCCTCTCTTGTGTTCCCACTGACCTGTGAACGTGGTGGATATGAAAGAAGGACCTCTCCTAAGCATCTCGGGGGATATACCCACACTGCACAATTGTAAGTGTGCCAAAGAGTTACTGGGCAACAGCAGTAGAGTGAGTGTGTGCGTGTGATATTTGCAGAGGATCAACAGCAATGAAACCAAAGCTAACACATATTAGTACTGCACAGAGGGAGAGATGGTAAAGCCCTTTGGAATGTTTTTTTCTCCCATGAAAACCCTATGAGGAGACAATCCAAAATGAAACAATAGTGCCAGAAAATGAGAGTCCCAGGTCAGAAGGCATTCCACAAGCTACTGAGGTACGGCAGAGAACAACGATGAGTAGCACTGTGGCTAATGACGAGACTAGATTCAAGCCGAAAGGATGTTCCGCTCTTGACATGCTCAGAGGTGGAATGAAAGTCCGAACGTGCACAACACATACTATAGGAATGTGGAATTTGACAATCCTGCATCAGGGGAAGCTAGACATACTACGACAAGAACTGGAAAAGGTAAACATTGCAATGTTTGGGGTGAGCAAGCTAAAGTGGGCAGGAATGGGGCATTTTGAGTCAGATAATTATACAGGGCTTTACTCAGGAAGTATAAATCTAAGAAGAAATGGGGTAGCATTTATAGTGAGGAGACATGTAGCAGTCAAAGATGACAATGTAAAATCTGACCAGATCATATCAATAAGACTTCAAGGAAAACCCATCAATATAACAACAATCCCAGTTTATGCTCCAATTACATAGGCAGAAGAAGAAATTGAAAGATTCTGTTCTGGAATGCAGGAGTAAACTGACCACACACTAAAATAGGAATTGTTGCTAATCGTAGATGATTGGAATGCAAAAGTACGAAACAGCAGAATCAAAGACTGTAGGAAAAATTGGCCTAGGAACAAGAAATGAAGCAGGACAGCAACTGACTGAATTTTGCAAGGCCAACAGTTCGCTCATTGCAAACACATTCTTCATGCAACGAAAAAGGAGAGTGAATACATGGACATCACCTGGTGGCCAATATAGAAATCAAATAGACTACCTAATCAGAAGCAGAAGATGGAGAACCTCCATTCTCCTTGCAAAAAACAAGACCAAGAGTAGATTGTGGCATAGACCATGAACCGCTAATATCAGAAATTAGAGTAAAACTAAAGAAGTACTCTAAACCAACCATCATGCCAAAATACAACCTGAAGAAGAACCCTGTTGATTTTAAAGATGTGTGCTCATTGCTTTTCTGTTGCTTTCCTTTGATTGTCTGGTTTTTTGTTTGTTTTTTAAATTAGGGTTCATAATGGCATAAAACTCAAAATTTCTGGTCAAATTTCTCCCCCATAACACCATTTCAAAGTAACTTTTGCAAGTAACTACAACCAGTTTCTTGCTACACCATTAAAGAAGCTGTACTTATTCATTAAGTCACCTTTGATGTGTGACTTTATTGAATCCTGATTACAGGAAACCCCCGCCTTTGTTATATGACAACTCACTGTTTTGATGCTTCCAAACTAAGGACAAGTTCCAATAATTCAACAGAGGCATTCTGCTCTTTCCTTGGTTCTTCTTGCTTATGGAAGGTCACTTGGGGCTGCTTGCATGTGCACGCTGCTTGCAAAATGAGTTTGGAAGAAGAAAAAGGTGCCAAGCCAGCTGAGAGACTTTGCAAGCAGCACACACACAGTTGGTCCCAAGTGAGCCTCCATAAATCCTTCATGCTCCCTACAGTACAAGTACTTGGTTCCACTCTTCAACCAATTCCATTTTCTGACAGTGCCACAGTCCCTAATCTGTCAGATAAGTGGACAAAGCCTGTACTCAAAAAGTAACTAGCTACATGTAGTGGCATTACTTGACCCTCATCACTTCCAAGCTCTGGAAGAAAATGTGAATTTCTCATATATCTCCCGACTCAGCTGACAGATGACTAATCAACTAGCTCTCATAAGCCGAACTGATCTTTAGTTCAATGACAAACCTACATGTTCTTCTTTCATATATATTGGGAAGGAACCATGTGCCAGTCAGCCTTTTTCTTTCTCCCTTCCCACCTGCCTCGCCCCCATTCGCATCGTGGTTCCCCCACCCTCCCTGTGTTATTTTCCTTCTCTTGCTGACTGGCAGGTTGGCGTTGTTTTTATCTCTTCTTCTTGCTTGCAAACCTTCCCCACTTCAAAGGCTTCGGCTGCCTGGCAGGCTTTGAAAGAAAGCGCTCGCTCGCTCACTCGGCAAAGCCACAATTGTGTCGATCCTGGAGTCTTGATTATTACAGGGAGGGAGATACGCGGACGCATTCAAAAGAACTGTGGCACCATTCGGGCGAAGTGAGTTTTGCCTCCTTCTTCTCCTGGCTCCAAGGTGTGCCTGGCAGACATAACAGTTTTCCATGCTACAGAAGGTGGCGTGAGAAGGCAGCATAGACCATCTTGCTATTATGGCTGGCCATCCATTAGGGAATCCTGCCTTAGTCAGCTGAACCAAGGGACATGTTACTGTCAAGGCTGCATCAAGGTTTTTTTGGCCCTTAGCACCATTGTATTTGGCTCCACACCTTGTGGGCCCTGATTTTTTTTTTTTTTGGTCAATCCTGTTTTTTTGTTTTTTGTTTTTTGTTTTTGGCTCTAAAATTTTCATAGACCATGGGCACTGTGCCTAAAGTGCCCAATGGATGGCAGCCATGTCCATTCCATTACTGTGCATTGTACAAAACTTTTGCCTTGAAGCCTTCTTTTTAGTCTGAGCAAGTTATTTCTGGTGTGAGTGAGGGCACATCCTCTGAGGACCAGCCCTGGAATCATAGAATAGAATCATAGAATCATAGAGCTGGAAGAGACCACAATGGCCATCAGGTCCAATCCCCTGTCATGCAGAAATACACCATCAAAATATTCCCAGCAGATGGCGACCCAGCCTCTGTTTAAAAACCTCCAAGGAAAGAGCCTCCACTACACTCCAAGGCAGCATATTCCACTGTCGAACTGCTCTTACCACTGCTCTTACTAATATTTAGGTGGAATGTCATTTCCTGAAGTTTGAAGCCATTGCTCCATGTCCTAGTCTCTGGAGCAGCAGAAAACAAGTTTGCTCCATCCTCCGTATGACATCCCTTCATATATAAACATAGTTATCATATCACCTCTTAACCTTCTCTTCTCCAGGCTAAATATAGCCACTCCCTAAGCCTCTACTCATATTGTATGGTTTCCAGACTTTCAACCTCCTCTGCCCTCCTCTTAGAGAGACTGAGGGTCCCATCTCAAGCAGCTGATTTTGGATTGTTAGTCATTGGAATGACTATTGATATGTTTTTACTGCCACATAGGAGATTATATGGAATTTTATGTCCTGTGTGCCAAAATAACTGTCTGATCTTTGATACTATGGCTCCTCAAGACACTAACTCATACTCTCCAGAATTTCACAGATGAAAAGCATGACAGGTCCAGTTCTCAAAAGGAGATGCTCTGTTCCATTTTTATTGCATTATTTTTAAAGCCTTTGTTCCGAGTCATTTCATGGACAAGAAGCTGCGACCTGACCTTCTATCTGCATTAAACCCCCACCACCAGCTTTAGCACCACTTTAAGCAAACACTTTTAACGAGATTCTGACCCATGACTCTAACATGGCCACGGCAGGTTTCTTTTTTACCATCTTTGCCTGCTGAAGAAGCCAGTGGGCTTCAAAAATGAGATATTTGGCATCTTTTGATGGGCCTAATAAAGATATCACTATCATGTGTACTTTGGACTAACTTGACTATCTGTTTGAAAACCAGCTCCTTGGCAGTGCTTCCTCCACTCCACAAACAATGGTGGCTGGTGGTTTCCGTATCACTGGGCCAGAGAATACATTCTAATATTCTACAGAAGGGAGTTAGCAGGACAGCCACACCACCACAGCACGAGAGCTATCCATCCTGACTTTTCCTGAATTATGCTCTCTTTCTTTACCTGCTTAATGTGTCTTAGGAAGAGAAGGAGTTTTCCTACCAAAGCAGTTGCAGGAGACACAGGCCATTTCCGCACTAGACTGTTAATAGCGCTATGATTCCACCTTCAACATCCTATGGAATCCTGGGGTTTGCAGTTTCGGGAGGGGCCGGCCAGCACTATGGAATCATAGTGCTATTAACAGTCTAGTGCGGAAATGGCCCTAGTGATGACTGCAGCTGTTCAGGTTAGTGAAAGAATTAATCCCTTTGAGTTTTAGTCTGTAAAGCGGGCTCTTCATGCCCACTACAATTTCCTTCCAAGACCCTCAGTGGATACCAAAACTCATGGATGCTTAAGTCCTATTATGTACAATGCTGTAGTAAAATGGCAAATGGTGTATATAAAATGGCAAAATCAAAGTTTGCTTTTTGGATTTTTTTTGGGGGGGTGGAGGGCAATATTTTCAAGCTGTGGATCCAGAATCTGTAGATATGGAAGGCTGACTGTACTTTAAATGAGCACTCCAAAGTTTTGAACTTTACCCCTCAAAAGCGGCTCAGCATCACATATAGCTCCTTTAAAGTTGATGCCAAGACCCAAAATGGATTCCCTGTCCCACTGACATGGAAGCCACCATGTTCATGAAAGCGGAGGGGAGGAGGAGAAAGAGATATAGGCAGGGGGATCAAGGCACTATCCTCTCAAATAAGGATTCTGAAATTTTCCTTCAGCCTCCAAATTTCTAGTATTACAGAGAATGAGATGCTGAAAATCACTCACAAGTCGAACACTTTTGCTTGCTGTGTTCACATTCCGTTGGTTACTTTGCTTGCCCTTTTTCTTTGGATGCCTAAAATGTGTTTCTAAACAGTCAACTGAAGTTTTAAGTTCATGCCATGCTAAACATTTGGGAAGGAACATTTGCAGAATGCAGAATTCTCATTTGGGGGGAATACCCTCATTTTGCTCTTATATGCCTGGATAAAGGCATAAAAGAAGATGGATGGAGACCTGGCCTATGGTGAGCTCTAGCCACCGCTGATGTTTGTCTCTGTTCCAGCACAGGGCCCGTTCCATTTCTCCTGAAAGTGAATGACAAGGAAGGCTGCCCAGCCAGAAGCACCACTAACTGCGCAGGTCGCAGGTCAAGTGGAAAAGCCATTCCCCTCCTTGAAGGGGCCGCTGAGTCCAGATTCTTTCGCCCACTTTCTCTCTCTCTCTGTGGGAAGGAAACCAGCAACCATCGGAGCGGTCTGGGTCTTGAAGACTCTTTGCATTGGTCAGCCAGCATCCTTCTGTCCCCCATACAAGCCTAAGAATAACTTCAGGGAGGCCTTGTTCTTATGTTACCATAGTAATGTCATGGTTCTGGCTTCCCTCTGACTTTGGCTCAAATATCACTCTAATGAGCATAAACAGGAATTCACGGGGGATGGCCACAAGGCACAATAGAACCCTGAGCTTTGAAAAGTTACCTTTTTTGGACTGCAGCTTCCAGAATCCCCTATCTGGCACAGATACTGACTGTCCTAGCCGGAGATCTCTGTGAATTTGGACAGAAACAGTCATTTTTGATGCTCTTGTAGATCCCTGCCACAGCTCTTGTTCTTCATTCCTTGGCAGTAGGTAGCTGCAGCATACAGAATAGGCAGGTCATGCCATGCACAATAATACCACTGTTGTTGTTGTTGTTGTTGTGTGCCATCGTTTCCAACTTAGGCCATTCCCACACTAGACTGTTATAGTGCTATTATTCGACATTCAACATCCCATGGAATCCTGGGCTTTGCAGTTCAATCTGTAAACCCCCAGAATTCCATAGGATGAAAGTGGAATAATAGCACTATAACAATCTAGTGTGGAAATGGCCTTACAGAGGCCCTAAGGTGAACCTATCATGGGGTTTTCTGGGACTGAAACTGTGTGACGTGCCCAAGGTCACCCCGGGGAATTGAACCCTGGCCTCCAGGAATGTAGTCCAGCAGTTAAACTACTATTTAACTGCTGGTTAACCGCTACTATTTAACTGCTAGTTCTCTAGAAGAGGGAATTTCAGCACCTTTTGCTTGTCAGGCAACCAAATAACAAGCAACACCTGCTGAAATTCCCTCTTCCACAGTCCATGAGAGGTTCAGGAACCCTCTCCAGTTTTCTCACTGGCAATCCTACCCCAAGGCCATTTGTGTGATTCCCACCCTACAAGCCACTAGAGGTAAAAAGATCCAAAACTCTTTTGCTTCTAAATGTCCCCCAATCTTCTAGGGGACTTGGAGAATTTTTACCCATTTGGGAGGCACTGGGCCATTTTTAGCTCAGGAGACGCCTTTTTTTTCTAATAAGGAGGTGACATGCAGGCCACATCCCGTTATAACAAAGGCGATTTCCACATTACACTGTTATAGTGCTATTGTTCCACTTTCAACCTCCTATGGAATCCTGGGGTTTGCAGTTTAGGGAGGACATTTAGAATTCTCAGCCAGAGAGCTCTTTGACCTCAGGAAACTACAAACCCAGAATTCCACAGGATGTTGAAAATGGAATAATTGCACTATGACAGTGAAGTGTGGAAACGGCCAACGGATTCTCCTGGGGAACATGTTTGGGGGCAAAATGATTTTGAGGGAGGCAGTGAGGCGAGTAAATCTTCCAAGGTGTCCTGGGTGGCTAAAATGCTCTCCTAGCCTTTGACAGTTGCCCATCCTTGTGCTACATATACAAATGTGCATTGATATATGCTTAAAGGTACATAAGGACATACTAATGAAGAAAGAACACTGCAGAGTCTGATGAAAGGATGCTCCAACAGTTTCCTACAGTGGCCAACCAGGTGTCTTTAGGACAAGAGTAGTCCTTTCGCATTACCCCTATGAAAAACAGGACAAGTGTAGGTAAGCAACATCAGACTGTGGTCAAGATGGCAAAAGTTATTGATGAGGAATAACAGAAAAGTTAGGAGAGGCAGCGGCAGGTTGCTTTTGCCAGAGCCTCCTGAGAAGGACACGATTCTACCCCCTCCTCTCCTTTCAGTTCCTCCCTGACAAATTAATGGAGCACAAACTGCTTTTGCAATTTGAACTCAGTTTGCGCTAATGGACATAAGTTGAGGGCAAAAGAGGGAAGTGAAAGAAAGAGAGAGAAATTGGGATATTTTAAAAGCAAATGAAAAATGTGGGATGACAGAGGATTAATCAGATATGCCCCTGACAAATCAGAACAGAAGATATGCAATTGTCAAAGACTAGTGAGTAGCATTGGGATCCCAGGGAACCTTAAAGAAGTGCATGCCATTGAACCCCTGCAATTACTTTGCTCCAAATGCCCTCCAACACCTCTTAGGGGGCATGGGGCAAATTTCCACGATGTTTTTTTGCCCAGTCTAGGGCATCTTTCATCCCAGAGAGATCAATCTTTATGCAACAGGAAGCCTACTATCAAGTTACTTCCTGTTGAAAAAAAAAAAAGGTCTCTCCTGGGCATAAAATTCCCCAGAGGGCAAAAGGGGGCAAATTGCCCCTGTACGAGATAAGAAATATTGGGAGGCGTTTCAGAGCATAAATATATAAATAAACTGAATGATACCACTGACCACAAAAATCATCCCGGGGCTGCACACAGAGCATGCGTTCCCCACCCTCACCTTAGGAAGCACAACACCAGAGCATAAATGCAGCAGCATCCTTGCGTTCACATTCCCCAATAATTTGTACTAAAAATATAACTTCCTCAGATATTTGAGGCAGCTTAGATTGCTAGGCTGAAGGCTGTGGACAGCTCCTGGGCCTTTAATGCTTGTGTAGGAAGAATTTCAGCAGTCATTGCTTCTTACGTGGCTGCATGGCTAACAACACCTCTTCTACATAACCATTAAGGATATAGGAGTCATCTCCAGTCTTCAGACTGGCAACCTCAGAGACAATATATTGCCACCATGACTAGTAGTCAGTGATGGCCTCATTTTCATGAATTTATTGAATTTATTTCAGTTCCTTTTGAAACCAAGTTGGTGAGCAACCCACCATTCACCTTTCTTAAATGACTTCAGATTGAGAGAAGAACTTCTCTGTATCTACTTTCTCCATACCAGGCATAATTTTATACATGCATAATGTCATACACATTTAAATACGTACTTAAAAGGCAAGTTTTTAGGCATTTTAATATGCATTTATTTAAAACAAAACAGGGGCGGAATAGCTGATTAATGTAAAAAACAAGACAGAATACATCTGCGGTGAATGTTTGCATGGACTAGAAATAGCCCAATTCATCCAGCAGTAAATACAGTCTTGAAACAGGGTGTCCAGATAGATTGTTCTACAAAGAACATCCTCTATTTGAAGTCTTGCATTAATTAAAAGTGGTACCCGTGCACATCCTATTTCAAGATTGCGTTTGGAGCTAGATAAATTGGTTTATTTCTGCCTTGTTTTTGGCAGCTGGTGGCTCCCATGTCATGGCATGAAGAGTCTCCCTCAGGTTTTAGTGTGCTAAACATAACTAGGGAATGGGAAACAGTGCCTTGGAGACCATCTTGAAAGTATGGACTAAAACCCAGTACCAAGTCACTATCCCTGCAACATAGAAGCCATCAGTCATCATAGCTTGGAGCCCAAATGTGAGTTGTGGCCTTTGTGAGTCCCAGCTCCACCATGGAGAGATGAAGTCTTCTTATGGGGAGATCAGTCCAAACTAGTATTATCAGCTTTTCAACATAGCAATAAAGAGCAGCTTCATGACATACAGGGTTAACAATCAGGAACTCATTGTTAGCATGTTTGTGTTCTCTCTAACTACCAAATGAAAATATAGCTTTCAGTTAACTTAACCATGTGTTTCTTTAACCTATTGTCCATATTCATAAATTACAAGAGGCACACATTTTCGTTTTTATGGTGGACCTACACCTCAAGCATGGGATTGTTTGGCATCTTGTTCAGTCTATATGAAAGGAAAAAAATTTCGACCATCAAAAAAGGGACATCTCTCATAAATAATGATACCTGCCAGTCCTATAAAGAGAAAGCTTTCCAGACCTCAAAAAAGGAACATCCCTTATACTAAAGGACATCTGGCAACTCTATTCTGTAGTGCATATTTTGCAGTTTCCCTCTCCTTCTTTCAGAAAATATTTTGCATGGGAATCACTTTGCCCTCATCTTTCTTCTTCCCTCATCTGTGCTAGCTGCTGATGTCCTAAGTAATTAAACCAGGCAGGCTATTTCTTTCCCTGGTGAGTGTAAAGGTGTTTTGTGCTGCCAACAGGCATCCCTCTCCAAGAGGTCCAGACCTCTGATGGGCTAGTAATCATCCTCTTGGCCTTGACTGAGCTAAATGAATTATCTGCTTAGGAAACCCTCTCACTCTCCAACTCTCTCTCAGTGGGTGCATTAGGGATGTGGAAATATCTCAGTTCACACTATACAACCAGAGCACTGTGATTCCACTTTAACTTCCATGGTTCCATCCTATGGAATCCTGGGATCTGCAGTTTAGGGAGTTTGCTTTTGTTGATATTTGCCGTCTAGTTGACTTCAATTTATGTCAACCCTATGAATGTGTGACTTCCAAGGGTCCCGATCATCAACTGACCTGATGAGGTCTTGCAAACTTAGGCCCACGGCTTCCTCGATTGAGTCAATCCACCTATAATGTGATCTTCTTTTTCTACTGCCTACTACTTTACCAAGTGTTATCATCTTTTCCAATAAGTCATATCATCTTGTTATCTGTCCAAAGGATGGCAGTCCAGTTAAGTCAACTAGTTTAGGGAGGGGTACTTAGAATTTTCAGCCAGAGAACTTTAATGTCTCCCTGGACTACAAACCCCAAGATCCCATAGGCCCTAGCCATGGCATTGCATCAGTCCCAATGAGCATTGGGCACAAATGTGCATCAAGCATTCTTACTGGTATCCCATTATGCATCTTTGCAATAAAGCGGCATCACAGTGCTATAATTCTGTAAAGTGAAAAGGCCACACCACCTGATTTGTAGCCACTCTGGAGCTCCAGATGGCCACAGTGCACCACTGTGGCTGCCATTTTGGTGTCCAGAAACGACTCTGCATCACTGATTGCCTTTTGGGGTGATATTTTCCCTGTTTCCAGATGGGGGCCCACTGAAACAGCATTGAAAGCATCACAAATTAGAATCAATGGGCAGAATCTCATTGGGGCATTGTGTCTTCCTAAGTGTACTTTCATCTGCAGGAATTAGCATGATACAGTTGTGCAACGTCTGTATCTAGTACAGGGCTGTTGTTTGCATCTTGGCAATTCATTAGCTGGGTTTCTTAGTGCCTCTGCTACTTACTTAAGTACATGCAAAGTTATGTTATTTAAAAGGTCACACAGGATTCCAATTTTAGTGTTATAATTGTGTAGTGTGAAAGGCCCCTTAGTTTTATTTCGCAGAACATGCCTTCATGTTTTTTATTCTTTGTTTTGTACCAGTTTGCAAGACCTTAAAAGTTAATCCTTTTGGTTAGTCCCAATGACAGTGGACTCATTGAATCAGTCGTTTGGTTGAATCAGCACTTATATAGATCTTATTGATTCAACGGGTCTTCTCTGGTTGAGACTAAGAATAGGATTCATGCCTGTGTGTTTTCTTTCCACATTGAAATGTGCATGTTTTAACACACTCACACACACACACACAATTTATGCATGTATTTGTGTAATTTCCTCAATTCATGCAACTTTCTCCACTGAGTAAAGCATGTTGTTTCTACATATTTTGTCACCATTTCAGCTGTTCCCAGTTTAAAATATGCACATTGTTCCATATTCACTTGATTTCCTGAAAGTCCTCTAAACATGTAAAAGCTGAAGATGAGCTGTGCATTTTCTTGCAGCAAGCCATAGGAAGCGTTAAAAATGGTACTTTCATTGAGACTCCTGAGGTCTTTCTAGCCTATGTGTTTGTTTATGTGTGTGTGTACAGTACACCTAAAAAATATATGATCCATGTTACAGGTGAAAAGGACCTACGGGATCTTAGTAGACCACAAGCTAAATATGAGCCAACAATGTGATATGGCAGCCAGAAAAAAAGCCAGTGCAATTCTAGGCAACAGGAACACAGGGAAGTAGTGATTGTACTGCTTTGTTCAGATCTCACATGGAATCCTATGTTCAGTTCTCAAGAAAGACATTGAAGAAGTGAATATATCCAGAAAAAGGTGGCCAAGATGTTCAAGGGTCTGAAAACCAAGCCTTATGAGGAATGACTGAAGGAGCAGGATATATTTAGCTTGGAGGACAGAAGACAGAGGGGCTGACATGATGGTTATTTTTAAATACCTGATGCAATGTCATGTAGAAGGTGGAGCAAACTTGGTTTTCTTCTGCTCTAGAGACTACAACACAAACCAGTGGATTCAAATGACAAGAAAAGAGATTCTATCTGAACTTTAGGAAGAACTTCCTGATTGTAAGAACTGTTCAACAGTGGAATATACAGCCTTGGAGTGTGGTGGCTTTCTTTCTTTGGAGGTCTTTTAAGAGATGTTGGAGAGGTGTCTTTCAGGAGTGCTACAATGGTGTTTCCCTCCATGGCAGGGGAATGGCCAAGGTGGCCCATATGGCCCCTTTCATATCTAGGGCCCTTTTTGCATGGCATTTTCCATGCGAAAGGGCCCCTCAAGCATTGCACAAATGTGAGGAGCAGTCCACACGACACATTCACATTTGCACAATGCTCCAGGGCCTGGCAGGCACCGCTCATGCACTTTTTCATTTTCGGCTTTAAGCCAAAAATGGTGCGCGGTTGCGCATCGCTCCAGGGCTCCGCGTGCACTTGCTGTGCGTGCAGAGCCTCGGAAGCTGGGCTGGTCACACTTCTTGTCTCAGGGCCTTTTCACATAGCAGTTTGCAAGCGGAAGAGCCCCTTGAGTAAATGTGAGGAGTGGTCTGCATGATGCACTCCCATTTCTGCCACGCTCAAGGCCTGCATGTGCAGCGAATACGCACTTTCTTATTTTCAGCTTTTAGCTAAAAATAACCTGTGCTTGCACGAGGCCTGGGCTGCACTCACCTGCAGTGCGGAGCCTCTGGAGACGAGCCGGTCACGCGTCTTCTCCTCAGTGCAGCCTACAACTCCCAGGCTGCACTGCGGAAGGAAGGGGGTGCATGGGGAGGCTCTCGCGTGAGCAGGAAGGAGCTGAAGAGCCCCAGCAGCAGGGAAGCAGGAGGCTTGCAAGAGCCTTCCTGCCCAGGCTCCTCACATGAGGCCCACACTCCAGCAACGTTAAAAGGTAAGCTGCAGAAAGGGCCTCCGTGCAGCCTGGGAAGGTCCCAGGCTGCACTGTGAAAGGAATAGGCGGGGCTCTCGTGCGAGCAGGCAACTCGTGTGGAGCTGAAGAAACCTAGGCCATTTCCACACGGGGGTAAAACCCCGCGGTGCAACAACCAGACACAGAGGTCGTCTTCACCGCGGGGTGCACTAGGGTGGACAAAAAAAGGGAAGTTCTAAACCTCACATTGCCCTTGCGCGGCCATGGGGGTGGCACTCCGTGTTTTATAAAAACCACCTTTCAGGTGGTCTTTTTAAAACCTCGCGTGCACTACTCCGTAGCGGTGCCCTGTGCAGAACTGCAGGGATGCGGTAGCACGTCCCTGCAGAGCTGCCCGGGGGTGGGCTTCCGGCTGGCGCACTGCCCTGATTGGCAGAGCACCGCCGGAAGCTGCCGGCCGCCATTTTGGGCACCGCTGGGTGCCGCCGAGCGCCGCTGAATGACGCCGCCGTGCAGAGCGGCGAATTCGTGCTGCTCCCCGCAGGGATGGAGCCTCCCGCTTCACAGTAAGCTCTGTCCCCGCGTGCGCCGCCCCGTTTCCCCACGTGTCCACCCCCCCGGTGTGGAAAGGGCCTTGGACACAAGGGCCTCTCACAAGAGGCTGCTTGCGCGAGCACTGCACCCCAGAGCCGAAAAAAGGAGAGTTGTGGAAAGGGCCTAAGATTCTATGATTCCACCTGGACTCTCAGTTCCAAATATATTCAATTATAAATCCATTATGTCCCATTTCGGCCTCTTGGTGTGATTTTTAAAAATATGCACCCATACAAAATACATATTTTTTTCCATATGCAACTTTCTTAGATGTATGCATTTTGAGAGCTGGCATGGTGTGATGGTCTGAGCACTGGACTACAACACTAGAGATCAGGGTTCAGTTTTCCACTCAGCAATGACAACCCACTGGGTGACCTTGGACACATCACACACTCTCAGCCCCAGAAAACCCCATGATAGGTTTGCCTTAGGGTCACCATAAGTCAGAAATGACTTCAAGGCACACAACAACGACAACCACCACCACCACCACCACCACAATAATGTATTTTGTACATCTTTTATATACAATATATGCATTTTTGTATGTATCTTATCTTAGTGCATACATGATTTTGTACAGAACCTCCCCATATGCATGCATTCCAGTGTATCACTTTTATGTTGAGCATTGTATGACACAATTCTGATAAGTATGGAATTCTAAAGCTAACAGAATTCTGGCCTGCATATTTAACCTGGGAAATACAAATACTTAAAAGTGTAGACCAACCAAATTCTTCCATACTCCAATTTTTTCCATCCATAGTCACACACATACACACTCCTCTTCTTATGCTTGCTAACACAGCATGGACAAAGAGACTTCATAATTCAGTGGCAGAATAGTCGCTTTGTATGCAAAAAAATGTCTGCCTCCAAGTTTGACCCAGTTACAAGGATGTCAGATATTTGAGCTGGAGACTAACCCACATGCCATTCATAGGAGTCAGTGCAAAGGCCAGATGGTTCATGGTGTGGCTCCATATGACGTTGGTTCCAGTGTAGTCAGATAATTTCTGGTAGCATCAGTTGACAAATTGTTTGAACTAGAGACACCTAGGACTGAACTTGAGAAATTAGGTTATGAATGCTTCCATGGGCTATAGTAGTCAGCTGAAGTAGTACCCCTATGGAGAATTGTTTTGGTCTAGTAACCATTGTATCACCTGACTTTTTCGATCCCTGCTGTACAGAGAATCAGAGAATCAAAGAATTGGAAGAGACCCCAGGGGCCATCGAGTCCAACCCGCTGCCACACAGGAACACTCATCAAAGCATTTCCAACAGATGGCCATCCAGCCTTTGCTTAAAAACTTCTATAAGAAGAAGACTCCACCACACTCCAAGGCAGCATATTCCACTGCGAGACAGCTCTGGCCATCAGGAAGTTCTTCCTGAGGTTCAGGTGGAATCTCCTTTCCTGCAGCTTGAATCCATTGCTCCTTGTCCTGGTCTCTGGAGCAGCAGAGAACAAGCCCGCTCCCTCCTCGACATGACATCCTTTCAAATATTTAAACATGGCTCTCATGTCCCCTCTTAACCTTCTCTTCTGCAGACTAAACATACCCAGCTCCCTAAGCTGCCCCTCACAGGATGTGGCTTCCAGACCCTTCACCATTTTGGTCACCCTCCTCTGGACACATTCCAGCTTGTCAACATCCTTCTTGAATTGAGGTGCCCAGAACTGGACACAGTATTCCAAATGAGGCCTAACCAATGCAGAATAGATTGTTATCATTCCCTCCCTTGATCTAGACACCATACTCCTATTAATGCAACCAAGAATCACCTTGGCTTTCTTAGCTGCCACATCACACTGCTGACTCACGTTCAGCTTGTGGTCCACCAAGACTCCTAGATCCCTTTCACATGTACTGTTATCCAGCCACATGTCCCCCATGCTATATTTGTGCATTCCATTTTTTTCTGCCTAAGTGCAGGACCTTACATTTCTCTCTGTTGAAATTCATTTTGTTAGCTTTGGCCCAGCTCTCCAATCTGTCAAGGTCATTTTGAATTTTGGTCCTGTCCTCTGGTGTATTAGCAAGCCCACCCAATTTGGTGTCATCTACAAATTTGATCAGCATGTCCTCTACTCCTTCATCCAAGATATTGATGGAGATGTTGAATAGCACTGGGTCCGAGACACCACTAATCACTTCTCTCCAGGATGAAAAGCAGCCACGGGTGAGCACCCTTTGATGCAAAGCAATATGTCCCTATTTAGCCTCAGCTGGCATCCTGTCAGTGACTAAATGCATACATAATTTTCCTATAGTTGGAGTTGAATATTTTTGTCCATTGCAGGTATTAAACCAAGGGGTGTGGAAATATAGTTGTGCATGTGATGCCAATGTACATATGGTGCCGCTGGCTGTTGCACTGCAGATGTGCATTGACCATTGCAATTATGCATTTCATGTTTGTTTGCACATTCAGTGGCACAGAGCTGTAATTCACTAATGCACAATGATCACTTAAATCAATAAAGTTACAGTTTGTCTCCTTGCTGTAGGATTTTGTCGTGCATGATTGGTGACGGAAGGGGCATATGTGTACGTGTGTGTGTGTGTGTGTGTGTGTGAAAGAATGTGTGTGCAGCCATGGATAGGTAGAATTCTGGGTGCTTTTTAAAGGCAATTGTCCTAATTTGAACTTCCCAGACTGACATGCAGAGTACAGTCCTCTTTCAGATTCTACTTTGTATGAACTGTGTACAGGATTGTGACTTGGGAGTGGAAGGGCATACCAAATGCTAGCAGCACAGAAAGACAGAGACAGAAGTGCACAAATTCAGCAATGTTGGCTGTGGGATTCTGGAATTTGTAGTCCAAAGACTTTTCCAGGGTCTGAAAGAGATTCCCCCTTTTCCTCCACCCTGTAGGACACGGTGTAGGTTTTTCAATTATAGACAGCAGGAACCGAGAAAGCAGATTGAAGCCTCTGTTGTAAACGGATGTCCATAGATTAGCCACTTAAGAGTCTCCTTGGTGGGTTGCTGAGGATCAAAGATTCTTTTCCCCCCAGAGACTCTGGTTTCCCATTGTGGGAGAGGGTCTCCAGTGATTTTCTTTTATTTGCAGCCAGGTTTCTGGCTCCTGTCCATCGCTAACCCTGTCTTGAATATTTGACTACTATGAAGGTACCCTCTTTAATATCTGTCACAGGAAGAGGTCAGACGTGTGGATTACCACATGGGAAACCACAGGAAGGGCGATGGGAGGGCAAAAAATCCCAAGTGCAATAGAGAAGAGCAAGTCTGATCAATCCCAGAAGCCACAGCCCTGTGTCTGCAAGATCTGGATCTCTTGGATGTTTCTCATTCATGGGATCACATAGTTTCCAAGGCAAGGAAAGCAATGGTCCCACTATATTCTAGACTAGTCAGGCCTCGTCTGGAGTACTGTGTTCAGTACCAGGTGCCTCATTTTCAGGAGTATATAGACAAGTTGGAACAGGTTCAGAGAGGGGCAACAAGGATGATAAGAGGTAAGAAGAACAAAATGTATGAGGAAAACGTGAGGGAATTGGTCATGTTCAGCCTGGAGAAGAGACAACTGAGGGATGACATGATTGCATTCTTGAAAACAGCTGTCACAGAAAGGGAGTGAAGGTTTGTTCTCTGTGGCCCCAGAAGGTAGGACCAGGTCTAATGGTTTTAAGTTACAGGAAGGTAGATATTGATTAAACATTGGAGGGAACTTCTTGAGAGTAAGAGCAGTTCAGTAATGGAACCAATGGCTTTGAGAAATGATAGGGTCTCCCTCTCTGGATGTCTTGAAAAGAGGAAAGACAGCTTCCTGCTTGGAATGCTTTAGCTAGATTTTCTGCACTGAGATGAGGATTGTACACAGTGGCCTATGGGACCTCTTCCAACTCTATAATTCTATGATTCTATCAGTGAAAGCCAACTTGACAAAACAACTACTACTTTATCCAGAGCAGCAGCTGTCAGAGTAAATTTTTCTCCATTATCACCATAATGGTGTGGATCATGGGTAGGCAAGTAGATCAGAAAGTAGAGGGGCCTTATAAGAATTCTACCCAGAAGCACCACGGTTCTGATTGTTTCATATAGCCATTGTTGTGAAGTAAGATGGGTGGGGAATAAACTCATTTGAGGGGAGTTTTATGGAGAGTTTTTAGGCTGCCAAAAAGGCAAATAAATGGGAGGTACAGCAAATCTGCAAGTCTAAACTTGCACCACAAGCCAAAATGTCCAAATGGAGGCTGTTAAACCTCAGACGCATTACGAGAAAACGTGACTTACTGGCAAAGACAATAATGCTGGGAAAAGTAGAAGTAGGAAAGTTGGAAAAGAAGATGACTGCATTCCAGAAGGATTGATTCAGGAAAGGAAACCACAGGCCTGAGTATGCAAGATCTCAGTTTGCAAGACCTGAGCTGTTAACAGGCACCAATATCCTACATTAGTTTCTTACATACATTTAAGTATCTAAGGCCATTTCTGTGCTAGACTGTTATAGTGCTATTATTCCACTTTCAACATCCTATGGAATCCTGGAGTTTGCACTTTAGGGAGGGGCCGACTGCAAACCCCAGGATTCCATAGGATGTTGAAAGTGGAATAATAGCACTATAACAGTCTAATGTGGAAATGGCCTAAGTAACATTGGCTCAACCCCCACAAAGCCTACCTTAACAGTCAGCAGCCTTATAGGATAAAGGAAGTATGTTCAGCTGTGTTACAAGATGCAAGGAGGACGACATTTCCAGCCACCTTGACTGACAGCTGAACAAATCTCCTTCACACAATGTGGTTGCAGGCTATTAAGGTGGGCTGAAGGAGCATTTTCAAAGCCTTACAGTAACACTACACAATCCTACTGAATACAGAGCAATTACAGAACCATAACTCTAGGTTACAAATCCATAGCTGTGATACAGAACGCCAGGAAAGGTCTTTTGGAGATCTCTCATTCATAGGGTTGCTGTAAGTAGAAGCCAACTTGATAATAATAACAGCATACGTGCCTTGGTAATCTTTGGGTTGGATTGTTGCGATATACACCCACACATATGCTGCTTTGGCTTGCAGCCTGCGAAGGTTTCACATGAAACAGGAACTCTAGATTACAGCCCAGGAAGACGTTGCAGTGGGGCTTACTCTTGAGAAGACCTACTAGGCCATTTCTGCACTAGCCTGCTATAGCGCGATGATTCCACTTTCAACATCCTTGGGAATCCTGGGGTTTGCAGTTTCGGTAGGAGCAACTGCAAACCCCAGGATTCCAGGGGATGTTGAAAGTGGAATCATCGCGCTATAGCAGGCTAGTGTGGAAATGGCCCTGGAGAAGACCTGGCTAGAGCTGTGCTTGGTATGCCAAAAGTCTGATGCATTGGGCCTTACTCCTGAATCGTCATTCCTAGAACTGAGTCGCTCTTTGCATATTTGGCAGGAAAATATCGAAACTGCTAAGATTTACAACCTCACTGACATGGAAGCCACCAGCAAGCACTGTCTCCTAATTTTCCCTGTTTTCACCGCTGTGCAGCCAACAGACTCCTAATAAAAGCTTGCAATGGTATTGAATGGAAGGCTTTTTCAAAAGCCTAATTGTTGTGCAGGGGATGGGAGAATGCAGATTACTCTAGGCAGGAAAAGATTAACCCTTGATTCACAGTGAAATTTCAGTTTAAAAAAAAATCACAGAAAGAGAGAGAGAGAGAGAGAGACAGTACCCATGCTGATGTTTGTGGGCATTTATGGGAGTCTAAAAATGGAATATTTCCAAGCTTTGGTTGGGATGCATTCCAGGATGCCAATGTGGCATGAAAGCCACACCAAGAGAAAGCCAGGGCTGGCTTATACATCTTGCAGGCTGAAATAAACAAAAAACTAGATGAGGATCTCTGCCATTCCATGTACAAATGTCAATTAGACTGACAGCTAGATCTTTCTCTGACACTAGTGATGGTAGGAGAGAGGTAGGACACACACATGTATGTTGTCAGATTGCAGCTCTCAGCATTCTTCTCCATTGGTGGCTAGGGCTGCTGGGAACAGCAGTCCAATAACATCTGGATAGGACCACATGATTCTCACATCTGTGGTAAACATCCCCCGCCAGGCTTGAAAGCAGCAGGAGGCATAAGGTCAGCTCACATTCTCTCTTCCCAAGCCCCACTGTCTCTGCCACCATGATGCCTGAGGTGACAACCTTTCTGTGCCCAACAATAGGGCCGGCCCTCACAACTATTCATTGGTCCCCCAAGGGTTTCCTGAGAAATTAGTCTCTTCAGGCTCCTCTGAAATGTGCTGAGGAAATGACTTAAAGGGGCATCTCCCCCAGTTACCAAGGGAGGGACTTCCACAGTTATGGGGCCAGAACAGAGAAAATCCTGTCTCTTGAAGTTGGTGATCATTCTTCAGTGCCCGCTGATGTGCACAACAGGGTACCTTCTTCAGATGTCCAGAAAAAGGGAAGCTTGTGGAGAATAAATTAAAAAGACATACGCTTAAATAAACTGGGCCCAGAGATTATACAATGATTGGATGGCAGAAAAGACAATGTAAGTGAGACTGCCAAGTGGACTCCTTTTAGCCACAGCTAACATGTTTCAGCTGGCTCTTGGGTTACAGAAATAAGGGGAAACTCAACTTGAACAATGGGATATGAGTTAATCCGCAAACTGTTGACAGGGTTTTGTTTTGGCCTATTTGGTATGCATTCACTGGAGGTGTGCGCTCAAGCTGAAAGTAAATCCAGTCTCATAAAGTTCTACATAATGCTCTTAGCCCTGTGTAGGTAAATACCTTGTAATAATACTAATAATAAAAATGTGCCCGTTGCCATGCTGATCTGGATATGTTTGGTGCATGTATACTGAGAAACTGTTGCTGGGAAGCAGTTGACGATGCTCTGGGCAAACAGAATGAGGCGGTCAAATGCGCACCTTGTCAAAATGGATGTGCAGTGAGTTGCATTTAGAATATGTTCAGTCTTATCATTTAGCTAAGTCGGTATCCCAACTGTGGATGGCCCTGCTTCTCTCACACAGAAGAACATTTGGTCACCTCCGGAACAAATCATTCCCTCCAGTATTCACTCAGACTTTGGTCATCTAGGTAGTTTGGACTTTAGCACCCAGAAGCCCCAGACAGCTTGGGCAATGGCCAGGGATTTTGGAAGCTTAATTCCAGAACATCTGGAGGACCAAAAACTTGAAACCACACTTCTAGACTATTTGTCATTCGGCTAGTCATGCAAGAATAGAATCTGAACCTGCTATATGTTAATGCAAAAACAAACAAACAATTTTTTTAATGTCTCAAGAAGTATTTTTGTTGGCCATTATGAATAAAGATCTGGCCTGTAATTCTGGTATCCTTCTTCATTGTATGATAACAGCTGTAAGAATATTGCACCTGGAAATGGACTGAAGAACCAACAATGGAGGACTGGATTGTTTAGTTTCCTGAACTATTCCAAATGTTGGTTTTAAAAGATAAACCAATTGAAGATTTCTTGAAAGATGGAGAAACTTTTATGGACATTCTGAGAAATAAGAATCCAAATGATAATTTGTGGGTTACTAGTAGTTTCCTTAGCTGGATCTGCAATGTAATATTATCTTCTCTTCTCTTTATTGTTTCTCATTACAGTTGGAGGGGTGAGAGCCCTTTTGTGTATTAGTATCTTAATGTTTAGTTGTTTAGTCTCCAAGTAAGTCAATGTTCTAGGGCAGGGATTGCCACCTTGGGATATGTGTACCCCCAGAGGTATGAACAAGGACATTTAGAAATATGTGGAAAAAAAAATTAATAATGGCATAAAAAGTATAGGGTATAAGCCATTCTTGGAGGTCGTCACAACTAGATGCATTTCTTGATTGCCCACAACATTGGTGTTCCTGTCCCAGAACCTTAAGGGATGGGGGTGGTGGAAATCATAGATGTAAAGAGAAAAGTGACAAACAAGCCAAACTTCCAGCTGCCATTGGCCTACAAACTTTTTTTTAAAAAAAGTCTTTTTGGCATGTATATGCACACACAGCCTTCTATTTGAGTTGCTGTGACCCTAGCACTGCCCACACTTGATGACTTCTGAAGCCTTGTGTGCACATGGTCTTCTCTCCCTCTTCCCTGTGCCCCTCTCCACAAGGAAAAAGTGCACCTAGTGGAGACATCTTGTTCTGCCCTGAATTTGTCTGAAGGAGGATGTGTTTGAGTTGCTCCTTCCCGTGCCTTCTGCTAGGAGCAGACTGGATCCTGAGGGTCTAGGTGGGTAACAGAGCACAATGGGATGGAGACACCCAGGCAGGGTGGCTGGCTGGACACTCTGTCTTTCACAGTGATGTGGACTCGAATCGATTAACTGAGACTCAAGTTGGATCTAAGTCGTTTCAGGTCATGTCCACACTATGCTATTATAGTGCTATTATTCCACTTTCAGCATCCTGTGGAATTCTGGGGTTTGTAGTTTACTGAGGCCAAAGAGCTCTCTGGCTGAGAATTCTAAGGGCCCTTCGCTAGACTGCAAATCCCAGGATTCCATAGGATGCTGAAAGTGGAATAATGGCACTATAACGGTGTAGTACGGAAAAGCCCTCAGTGACTTGACTCTGACTCGACTTGCAATAAATGATGCACTGACACGATTTGACTCAACTCTGGACTTGTATCTTTTTAGTGACTGACTTGCTGCCCTTGGTTCAGTAACATAACACAATCATCCAGAAACCTTATGAATTTGAACAATACTTCCATCTCTTTTTGCCTACTGGTCATATGATAATCTGTTTCAAGCCCAAAGTGTGGGCCCATTTCTCAGAGAGGAACAGCAAACAGATTAGGCAGTGGTCTTGAGGTGGGCCCCCATTACATGTTGGAAGAGCCTTCTAAAACTTTTCCTAAGAGCAGAGGACAAGACTTGCTCCCAGAGTGCAGGGTGCCTTTCTCATATGGGAACAGCAGATGTGTTAGGCAACAGGCTTGAGAAGAAAGGATCCTTCCTTCTAAAGCCTTCGAAGCTTCAGTAATAGGGTGTAAGAAGGATCCTATTCACCACTTCCAAAGCTGCAGGTGGCAAAATCACAAATGTGGAGGGCTGATTCTGTTTAAATTATTAAAACTGATTTTATTTGACTTGGTCCAGAAATTCTGGAATATAGGTTGGGGTATAAAGTTGGCTCCCAGACTTGAGACTTGACTTGAAAATACCCTCAAGGACTTGAGACTTGACTTGAGATTTGGAGTAAAAGACTTAAATACATCACTGGTGTTTCCTTCTGAGGGCATGTTGATGTCTCCTCAAAGCTCACAGAAGATTTCTAGTTGGGATTTTTCCCTCTCACAAAAAAGACATGGGGGCGTGTGTGTGTGTGTGTGTCTGTGTGTGTGTGTGTAATTTATGAAAATGGACTGCCAAGGGGTACACAAGTGAAACAAGATTGGGAAGCACTGATCTGGTGAGTTGGTGTTTGGTCTTTTTAGTTTATTACCTTAGGCTTTTAAGTTATTTAGTGTGTTAACTTTATGTGTTTTAGAAATGTGTTTTGGAGTTTATGTAATTTTGTGTAAAAACTGATAAATCAATGTTTTTGCAAAAAAAAAAAGAATAGAACTTGGAACATGGTGATCAGTTGTATGAGATCAATGTGAAGGAGGTGAGATTTTGGCAAGTGGAATTCAGGCTGTAGGAAAATTGGATGTGGGCTGGGACAATGAGGCGGTTGTCAGGAGGTGGAACCTAATTCGAGCAGGTAAGGTGTCTCAGGATTAGTACAGTCAGGGGGATAAGTTGCGGCAGGATCAGTACAGTAAAGGGGTTCTCAGTGGGCACTAGGAACTGATCTCTCAAGCCCAGTTCAATCACTATACCATATATATAATTGTCATTTCCGCACGAGACTGTTATAGCACTTTGATTCCACTTTCAACATCCTATGGAATCCTGGGGTTTGCAGTTTAGGGAGGGGCCGGCTGTTTCTTAGGGCTTGATTATTTAATTCACTTCTGACTGTTAAGTCACAAGGAGACTCAACTACACAGGAGTCTTGGTGGTGGGGCAATTTTGCCAGATCATTTCAACCTGAAGGGCTGCTTGAGCACCCGACCCCTTTTTCAAGGTACATGCCTTTTTTTAAAAGGCAGGCTGTGACTGAAACAAACTCCAGAAGCTGAGTTTGTTTGGCTTTTGTGAACTGCAGCTCCCAGAATCCTGTGGGTAGCATGGCCATGGTTGGCTGGGGATTTTGGGAAGTATAAAGCTATAGGGTTCTGCTTTAGAATGCTGTAACTATACTACTCCTAGGCCATTTCCGCACTGGGCTGTTACAGCACTTTGATTCCACTTTCAACCTCCTATGGAATCCTGGGGTTTGCTGTTGAGGGAGAGGCCTTTAAGGACAGGGAGAATCAGAGGCTTTTGAGGCCCCTTCCTAAACTGCAAACCCCAGGATTCCATAGGAGGTTGAAAGTGGAATCATCGTGCTATAACAGCCCAGTGCAGAAATGGTTTCAGAGATGTGCCATGCGTTTGCCTTCTTACCAGTGCTGATGGCAAATTATATATATTTTAAAGACACATTGTATATTGTATATTAACTTACAATATGTATTAAAGACACATGGGCAGTGGTGTCAGTCTGAAGGAGAATAGACAGCTAGGCAGACATGCAATCAACAAACACACACATACACACCCACCTCTCTTCTTCAGTGCATGACCTCGGGATGCAAGGCAAGAATGAATAATGAACCATTTTTCTCTTGCTCCTGGGGAAGAGTCATTGAAAGCTGAGCAGTTTTCAAATACTGTTGGTGGTTTGGAACTTATTTGCTTCAGAAAATGTTACCAACTGCAGAAAACAAGTAACCTATGCAGAAAAACAGCATTTTCTATGCAGAAACAGTGTTTTCTGTGCAGGAGGTAGTGCTAGTAACTCAGAGATTGACACAGACATAATAGCTACACTCTTTAGTCCATAATGTTAGATTTATCAAGTCTTGCAGGCCAAGTATTCCAACCCTTCCTCGTTCACGGAAGAAATGGAGCAACAGTATCATCCAGCCTCGACTTGAAGACCTCACAGAAGCACAGAATTATAGAGTGGGAAAACACCATAAAGGCCATCCAGTCCAACCCCATTCTGCCAAGCAGGAATACACAATCAAAGCACTCCCAACAGATGACCCCCCAGCCTCTGTTTAAAAATGACCAAAGAAGGCAACTCCACCACACTCAGACACAATGTATTCCACCATCAAAAAGCTCTTACCATCAGGAAGATCTTCCTAATGTATAGGTGGAATCTCTTTTCCTGTAGTATGAAGCCATTGCTCCATGTCCTAATCTCCGAAGAAGCAGAAAACAAGCTTGTTCCATCTTCCATATGACAAATATTTAAATTCTTCAAATATTTGAAGAATATTTGAAGAATATTTCAAATTAAATTCTTCAAATATTTAAATATAGCTATCACACCACCTCTTAATGTTCTCCATGCTAAACATACCCAGCTGCCTAAGTCACTCCTCACAGGATATGGTTTCCAGACCTTTCACAATATTGGTCATCCTCAGAAACACTTTATTTGAATCAGCAATGAAGCTCACAGGATGGTCTTGAGCAAGTACTGCCTTCTCAGTCTGATCTACCTTTCAGGACTGTTGCTTTGTAACACGCATGAAGGATGATGGGCAAAATGCTCCCATATGCAGAGAGGCAGTACCCAGAGATCTGAGCTGCATACAGGTTTAAAGAGTATGGCAGGACATACAAATACCTCCCCACTGCAGTTGGTTATTCTGTACCCATGGATACCTGGAGGATAGGGTATTGGGCATGGCCACATCCCTTCTTGTATGTTGAGTTTCACTAGTCTTTTTAAAAAATATTTATTTCTGTTCCACAGTCCACATAACAAATTGCCAACAAGGATGTTGTGACCACAGGCTGTACAGACACGTAGAACCAAACAGCTTCAGCATGTTTTCATTTTCGTTTTGCTAGATGTCTGTTACCCTTCTTCCTGCTTTATCTCTATACAGAAAATGGATCTATTAGAAGATGTTTATTATAACTCAGAACAGGTTTTTCCAGAACTTCAGATGATCTTGTAGTGTGCCTCATGGATTTGGTTATGTTCCAGCATATACAATAAATTAACAAAAGTGTCATACTATTTTTTTTCTTGTTGAGCTCTTATTTAGTGCATCAATTTGTCAAATAGTGTTCACATCCATACTCTATCCAGCCAACATCTTAAGGATTGTTTATTAATTGATTATCCATTTTTGACCGTCTCAAATCTTGCAGCAGTCAAAAGCACAGATATTAAGTTTTTATGTTGGATGGTAGCATTAGGTGCTTTAAAGATGCTCAGTATCATCAGTCTTAATATAACCCAAATAGGGCTTGGGTTTTTCTGTTTACTTGATGCTGGCAGCTAAGAATAGACATTAGTACTAGAGAGATCTCACCATGTAATTCAAATCCTCATTCATCCTTGAACTCTTGTGAAAGGACCTCAAGGGGCATGTAGTCCAACCCCCCCTTGGGGGTAATATCAGGCTATTTTGTCAAGATGTTATGAAAGTATGACTCTTTCCACACTAGTGCTGTTATTCCACATTCAAACTCCTACAGAATCCAGGGGTTTGCAGTTTAGGGAGGGACATTTAGAATTCTTAGCTAGAAAGATCTTTGGCCTCAGTAAACTATAAATCCCAGAATTCCACAGGATGTTGAAAGTGGAACAATAGCACTATAACAGTGTAGTGCGGAAATAGCCTAAGGTTATGGGACAGAGTTGTGAAGCATATTGCATTATTACTACAAAGAGTAGTAATAATTTAATCAATTTAATCAACACGCAAGAACTGAACAGCTTTTTTTCCTTTTCTGACTCCCCATTTCCCCTAAAAATGAGGAGGAGGGGAGTTTTATTTCATATTTAATTTTAAAAAAACCCTCAAAATTCACAGATTGCTCCATAGTTGAGATAGAAAGAATGTAAGGGTTTGTTTTTTTGGAGGGGTATTTTTTTAAAAAAAAATGAAGGTAGGAGAAACTGAAACTGGCAGATTATACATCTAGGACCAGAGGTTTGAATGCTTAATTCTTAAAGACTTGAGGTCAGCTATTGGTCTTCAACTACGCTGTGCTAAATTAGGGCTGCTACCTTTTTTTTCTTGACAGGCTCCTCATCTTTAGTACTTTTATATTGGGTAGATGCAATATGAGGTATTCCACACTGCAAAAAGCTATACCCAAAGAACGTGGAACTGTTTTTAAGTGGGGAGGGCTCAACATTAGTAGGCAAGTTGTTACTAACTGGAGCTGGAATGCTTCACTAAGTAGGTAGCAATGTAGCAATGAGAAATTTCAGTAATTAGTAATTTCAGCATTAGTAGGTTGGAATGAGTAATTTTCACAATTTTCTTCCTGCTGCAAGAAAGTCTTCAAAATCACACAATTTTCAAAGGCTACTCACAATTCAGGACTCATGTGCACAAAACTTGCATCTGGTTGTTTTGTGCAGAAAAGAAAAACCACTTTCTGCATAGAATATAATCTTTCAACATGGAAATTTTAATCACTGCACAGAAAATGCTGTTTTCTGCACAAATCAAGTATGTGCAAATTTTTCACAGGGCATTTCACACTAGACTGTTATAGCACTATTATTCCACTTTCAACATCCTATGGAATCCCGGGGTTTGCCGTTTAGGCTGGCCCCTCTCTAAACTGCAAACCCCACTATTCCATAGGATATTGAAAGTGGAATAATAGCGCTATAGTGTGGAAATGTCCCCAGACTAAGTTCCGAGCGGTGAAGATTCTCAGCCATTCAGGATTCTTCTTGTCAGGGCTTCTCAACACTTGAAAAACATTCTGAGTATTTTTGAATATTCATTCTGTCCCTCTTATTAATTTTTCCTCCTTAACAGGTTCTTGCAGTAGGAAAGTGAATTATTTTTCCCATTCATTACCACTGAAACACCCTTAAATCTGGAGTCTCTTACAAACGCTATGTGTATTTAGAAGTGATCTCCATGTCTTTAATGGAGTTTACTGTCAAGTAAATGTGCCTAGGGAGAGACTGAGGGCAACTTTTGTTATTCTGAGACTAGGGGAGCATGGCTTAATGCCAACTGTAGGCTTTTCCGCACTTTAGGGGGGAAACGGGGCAGTCCGTTACTCACCAGACTGGCACGCTCCCCCCGACGATCCATGACAATCCGGAGCAGCGTGCACCCGCGCTACACACTCTCCGGAGACGAAAATGGAGGCTTCCAGTTGGCGGAGGCTCTCCACCAACCGGAGAAGCTCGCCAGCCGGAAGCCCGCCCCTGGAGGATCTGCAGCCTCGCTCTGGCGTGAGCCTGCAAATCTACACTTAGGGCAGCGACGGACTGGGGCGCGCCGGGCTATTGAAAGTCCTCTTTTAATCGGTCTTTCAATAGCACGGGGAACCACCAGTTCTGGGCGTTCTGGAGCAGGCTGAAGTCCAGACAAACATTAAGTAGTCCGGACCCAGTTCGCCCCCAAGTGTAAATGTCCTTGCTGGAGGACGCGCCGCCCCGTTTTAAATATAAAATGCAGAAAAGGCCTGCGTGTGTATGTGCCTTCAAGTTGCTTGTTGACTTAAGGTGACTTTAGGGTTTTCTTAGGCAAAGAATACTTAGAGGTGGTTTTGCCAGTTCCTTCCTCTGAAATATCACCCATAACACCTGGTATTCATTGGTGGTCTCCCATCCAAGTACGAACCAGGACAGACTCTGCTTAGCTTCTACAATCAGATGGGTACTTGTACCTTTAGGGCATTTAGGCCCTCAATGGCAACTGCTCTCTTAGTATATCTTATTGCTCGATCCTTTATTTTACTTCTATCTGATAAGTCCCAAGGAGGCTTAACTATGTTGGAGTCTTGGTGGTTCAGTTGTGCCAGATTCTTACAAAAGGGCATTAACCCCCAACCTAGTCTTAGGGGCTCCCAAGCCCTCCCTCTGCCTCTCTGTTCTGGATTTCATGGCTGTATCTATTGAATTGGACCAGCACAAATATGAGAGAATTTAGTTTCAATTTCTTTTGAAAAATTTCAGCCTGGAGACTCATTGTTGGGAAGACATAAATCAAATAAATGAATACATTTACAACAATAATAATAATAATGAGGAGGAGGAAGGTGAGGAGGAGGAGGAGGAGAAGGAGAGGAAGAAGAATAGAAAGAATTTGATGTTTCAATGAAAATTCAATATGTGAAAAAACAAACGAGACAGATTTTCCCACCCCCTCCTGCATTTGTGGGGGGAGGCATTCCTAAGACTGCAGCGCCGGCTTCCCCCTCCTCACCCACAGGAGAGATGCTGCATCTCAGCACCCTTAACCTTTTTGTCTGGAGGAATAATGGCTTCTTGTCTCTTTCACGGGTTAGAGATAAGTCTTTGGTCCTGGTGACCTGCAGCTGACTCTTTGCACCTGAAGCCCTGGGGCTTTCTAGCTATTGTGTGTCTTCCTTCCAGTGCCGACAGAGGACCTGGCCAAATAAATATGGGAAAACAGTTGGGTGAGGCTCGCCTCGGCCCCCCCAGACAGCTGACCTGGGTCACAGAGCAGGTTCCTTCAAGGGATGGTGTGTGGAAGGAGAAGCGGGGGGACAGCCAGCACCTCATGCTCAAAGCTTTGGAAACTTACTTTTTCGAACTACATTTCCCAGAATTCTCTGGGGACCATGGCTACTTTTTTGTAGTTCAAACGAGTAACTTTTTCCATGCTTTGACCCGCGCTCCATCTTGCAAATAAAGACAATGCATGGAGGTTATCCATACAGGTTGGCTAACAGAAGACACTGAGGCCATTTCCACACTAGACTGTTATAGCACTACGATTCCACTTTCAACCTCCTATGGAATCCTGGGGTTTGCAGTTTCAGGAGGGGCTGCCTGGCCCCTCCCCAAACTGCAAACCCCAGGATTCCATAGGAGGTTGAAAGTGGAATCGTAGCGTTATAACAGTCTAGTGCGGAAAAGACATAAGACACAGGATAGACCCAAATCAAACTTAATTGGTTAAAACATTTAATAAACCCAAATTTGATACTAATCCATTACTTTTTTAAGTGGCAAAGTAAAGAACAGCTGTGCATGGGGAGAATGGGGAAGGTAATTAAAAACAATCATTTTGAAATATCTAGTAAAAAAACAATCATCCTGAAATACAAAACATCAGTCATTTTGCACCAAGTTGAAATGTGCAATATGGAGTTAAGCCCCTTATTTTGCTGCCTGGATGAAAGGATGAAATAATGGATTTATGTGATCAGGGTTGGCCCAAGACATTTTGCTACCTGAGGCCAAGCATCTAACCCCATCCCACACTCACACAAGTTAAGGTGCATACTAAAGCCAGCCAAATTATGCTGGCCAATAAGGCAATAAATTCCACAAGTATGTCTACTGAGCCAGTTTACTCCCTAAAGCCTCTCTTTCATGGGCTGCTGCTACCTGAAAGCATATAAAAATCTTGCTTTTCCAACACCCCTGGCCAAAAGAATAATTGGAAGTGACGTGGCGTCATTTCCTGTCACCAGAATAAGGATGAAAAAGGATGTATTTAGAGGCATTCTGAGAGGCTTGGGTCTATAGGGTTCAGAGTGAAAACTGGAGAAGGCTCCTGTCCCTTGTATGGTTGTATAGACGAGGCAATTTCAGCAGGTGTTGCTTGTCAGGTAACCAAGTAACATGCAACCCCTGCTGAAATCCCCTCTTCCACACAGCCACTAAAAACTTGGGAACTCTCTCCAGTTTTCACTCTGGCAATCCTATGGCCCCAACGCTCTCAGGACCGGTGCAAATCCTTTTTTTTTTCAGCCTCTTCCTGGCCAAAATGATCCAAGATCACTTCCGGTCTCCATTTTGACATGGGTACAGCTGAAAAGGCAAGTATTTTTGCATGTGGTTTTGAATCATAGAACCATGGAACCATAGAGTTGGAAGAGACCCCAGGGGCCATCCAGTCCAACCCCCTGCTATGCAGGAACACCTATCAAAGCATTCCCAACACATGGTCATCCAGCCTCTGCTTAAAAAACTCCAAAGAAGGAGACTCCACCACACTCTGAGGCAGCATATTCCACTGCCGGACAGCTCTGACCATCAGGAAGTTCTTCCTGAGGTTCAAGTGGAATCTCCTTTCCTGCAGCTTGAATCCATTGCTCCTTCTCCTACTCTCTGGAGCAGCGGAAAACAAGCCTGCTCCCTCCTTGACATGACGTTCCTTCAAATATTTAAACATGGCTATCATGTCCCCTCTTAACCTGCTCTTCTGCAGATTAAACATACTGAGCCCCCTAAGCCGTTTCTCATGGGGCATGGCTTCCAGACCCTTCACCATTTTGGTCCCCCTCCTCTGCACATGCTCCAGCTTGTCGACATCCTTCTTGAATTGAGGTGCCCAGAACTGGACACAGTATTCCAAATGAGGCCTAACCAATGCAGAATAGAGTGGTACCATTACCTCCCTCGATCTAAACACCATACTCCTATTGATGCAACCAAGAATTGCGTTGGCTTTCTTGGCTGCTGCGTCACACTGCTGACTCATATTCAGCTTGTGATCTACCAAGACTCCTAGATCCTTTTCACATGTACTGCTATCTAGCCACACGTCTCCCATCCTATACTTGTGACTTTCATTTTTTCTGCCCAAGTGTAGGATCCTACATTTTTCTCTGTTGAAATTCATTTTGTTAGCTTTGGCCCAGCTCTCCAATCTGTCAAGGTCGTATTGAAATTTGATCCTATCGTGTGGTGTGTTAGCAACCCCTCCCAGTTTGGTGTCATCTGCAAATTTGATCGGCATGCCCTCCACTTCTTCATCCAAGTCATTGATGAAGATGTTAAATAGCACTGGCCCAGGAGAGAACCCTGTGGCACTCCAATCTGGCAACCTTGTTGAGCAGTATGTGGGCACATGTGTTCTCATTGCATTATGGGGTCTCTGGGTATGGTTTTCAAGTGAAAATTCCCCCCAAATTGTGTTGAATCTATGGCCTAGCTCATGATTATACCCTAAGAATCTTTATGCAATTCCACCTTCTTTTTTCTTTTTCCCTCCTCTTGTCTTCTTTCTCTTCCTGTGTGTGTGTGCGTTCAGAACAATAACAACAATAAAAAAAAAAATCAATCGGAATTTTTTTAAAAAAAATGACACGTGTCTCCTTGGAAATATTTGGTAAAAGAAACACGTGCCATGATATTATCACGTTTGCTATTTCCTCAGCCCCTGAGAACATCAACCAGTGAACTGAAGCATGGAGGCGTTGGCTGCAACAATGCCATTATTGCTTGTGTCTTTGACCAAATTTATTCATATTTATATATTTACTTACTTATTGTAAGTATTTTTAGACCGCCCTTCAGTTATACTCCCAGAGTGGTTACCAGGGAGATAGGTTGTGGGGGAAGAGCAGGTTGGTGGTGACAGCCAAGCATCCCTTGCAAACTTCTCATTAGGTCCCCATTTTTTTTAAGGCGACACTTATTGCCCAGTGCTGGCTGCTATGGAAAAATCTTGATGCTGAATAGAGAATCTCCCCAAAGAGTCTCTCATTCGCTCCCTCCCGCATGTACACACAAACACACAGTATTTAAAGAATGGATTCACTGCAGAAACGGAATGAGGAATTTTGGAAGAGCAAATTGAAATCATTGTTGACCAGAGCTACTTTTAGAAAGAATGCAATACCTTTGTTCCAAAAGCTTCCCTAGCTAACTGTCTGTTCTTGGGCACGGTTCAGAGTGCTGGTTATGACCCATAAACTACTACGCTGCACTGAGCTCAGCCGACTGAAAGATTCTTTCACAAGTCTCTCAGAGGAGGCCATTCTCTTGGCCCACAACCCTCACAGGCATGTTTGTTGAGGGAACAAGGAAAGGCCTTCTTACTGGCTGCCCCTAGGTTGTGGAACTCCCTTCCCAGGGAAGCGAGCATAGTTTCCTCTCTCTTTGGGCCTTATCACACTACACTGTTACTGTGCTGTTATTCCACTTTAACTGCCATGCCAATATCACACGGAATCATGGGAGCTGCAGTTTAGAAAGAGGCATTTAGAATTGTCAGCCAGAGAGCTCCAGTGCCTCACCAAACTACAAACACCAGAATTCCACAGAATGCAGCCACGGCAGTTAAAGTGGAATAATAGCACTATAACAGTGTAGTGTGGTAAGGCCTTTCTTCTCCTTCTACCAATAGGAGAAGAGCTCTTCCTCTTCTTCTTCCTCTTATCATAGAATCATAGAGTTGGAAGAGACCCCAGGGGTCATCCAGTCCAACCCCCTGCCATGCAGGAACATACAACAAAGCATTCCCAACAGATGGCCATCCAGCCTCTGCTTAAAAACCTCTAAAGAAGGAGACTCTACCACATCCCGAGGCAGCATATTCCACTGCTGGACAGCTCTGTCAGGAAGTTCTTCCTGAGGTTCAAGTGGAATCTCCTTTCCTGCAGCTTGAATCCATTGCTCCTTGTCCTAGTCTCTGCAGCGGTAGAGAATAAGTCAGCTCCCTCCTCAACATGACATCCCTTCAAATATTTAAACATGGCTATCACGTCCCCTCTTAACCTTCTCTTCTGCAGACTAAACATACCCAGCTTCCTAAGCTGTTCTTCATAGGGCATGGCTTCCAGACCCTTCACCATTTTGGTCGCCCTCCTCTGGACACGTTCCAGCTTGTCAACATCCTTCTTGAATTGAGGTGCCCAGAACTGGACACAATATTCCAAATGAGGCCTAACCAACACAGAATAGAGTAGTACCATTACCTCCCCCAATCTAGACACCATACTCCTATTGATGCAACCAAGAATCACGTTGGCTTTCTTGGCTGCTGCATCACGCTGCTAACTCATGTTCAGTTTGTGATCTACCAAGATTCCTAGATCCCTTTCACACGTACTGCTATCCAGCCACGTGTCCCCCATCCTATATTTGTACATTCCATTTTTTCTGCCTAAGTGTAGGACCTTACATTTCTCTCTGTTGAAATTCATTTTGTTAGCCTTGGCCCAGCTCTCCAATCTGTCCAGGTCCTTTTGAATTTTGATCCTGTCATCTGGCATATTAGCAACCTCTCCCCGTTTGGTATCTTCTGCAAATTTGATCAGCATGCCCTCCATTCCTTCGTCCAAGCCACTGATAAAGATGTTGAATAGCACTGGGCCCAGGACAGAACCTTGTGGCACCCCACTCTTCTTCCTCTTCTTCCCCCTCCTCTCCTCCCCTCCACCTCCTTTTCTTCCTTCTTCCTTCTTATTCTTCTTCTTCTCATCAAGTAGGCTTTTGGCAACTAGTGTGGTTTGCTGTGTCATGGGCTTTTAAGTACTCAGTTACTGTATTTCCTTGTATTGGTGTGCAAATTGTGCTCTAAATCATGTAAGCCTTTGTTCCACTTATGTTTTAATTTTGCTTTGTTTAATTGTAAGCCTCAGTCTTGGGAGACATTGGAAGTTGGTGGCTTTGATGTCAGTTGGACAGTAAATCCATGCCAGGTTTGATGCTGCTGTCTGAGGTGCTGAACTTATGGGCTTGAAGGGACAGCATTCAGTGCTTTGCCTAGCTAAAACCCAGAGTGAAGTCACTACTCCACTGAACAGTCTCCATTCCTGGGCAAAAGGAAGAACATGAATCAAACAATAAAGCACATGCAGTTCAGTGATACAGCTCCAATCTGTGTCCTCCAGGTATGCTGAATACCAAGTCCCATTCTTCATGGTGGCTGCGAACAGTGCAAATTGTAGTCTGATACATCTGGAGGGCCATGGGTTGAAGAAGCTTGATTTCGGCTCTTCTCTGAATATATACCTTACCTTCCATTTTAGGTTACATTATGAAGCTCAAATGAACGGCTTCTGTTTATGTAAACATGTATGTGTGCAGCTAACAAAACTGATACAAATATACTGTTTCCTGATGACATACAGTCCTTGCCTAATATCTTCCACATGTATAAGATTTCAGCATTCAGAATAGGGGCTGAAATCCTGCATCAAGTTGGCAGAGAATAACATTCTGCATGCACAGCTCTGAATCCTCATCCTTCCCCAGCAGCTAGCAAGTCCCGGGGGGCACTGCTATGACCATTTGCTGGCTTGAGGTTGGAAGACAATTCAGAGGAGGATGAATTGGGGCTGCCAGGGGAAGTGAAATGAGGATATGCTTCTATATGGAGCATACCCTCTTTTCCCTTCCCCTTACAGCCCAGACCACCAGCTTCTTCCTCTTTTAAGGTGCCTCTCCTCTTGCAGGGGCTTGTGAGTTGCTGGGGGAAAGGTTGTGAATAGGGCACATGAGGACAGAGAATAGAATTTTCTGTACATAAATCTTTGACCAGATTTTGGCTAATAATAATAATAATAATAATAATAATAAGCTGTTCAATTTGTACAAACCATGCCCCATGGCCAGCAATTGTTACTATGCAGGTGCCCCCACATCCCACCCTGCCTGCAGCATCAAAGCCTCCTGCGTTGACTTTATGCACCCATTAGCACACTGAATGGCCTATTTTAATCTACCTACCGCTCTTTCCTTTGTGACCTTTGGTGAATCCCACCCACAACACACCCGTGGTTTGCTTAATAAAAAAGCATTCTCCTTGCTGTCTCCCTAATCTCCTGGATAAGCTGTGAGATCCAAAAAAGAAACAGCTTTCTCTCACACATTCCCAGCATCCCCCCCATGCCTGCCCCTGTGCACTCCCCCACTCATAGGTTCCCCCCCCCTTTTTGGCAGCTGTCCAGCCATGGGCCATGTCTTCTGTCCCAGCCTCATCATAGGTGTGACCCTCTGGGTGAGCTTTAGGGGAGGCAGCTTGTTGTCCCAGCCACACCGGTTTTCAGGCTTTGAACTGCCAGCTCCCTGCTGCTTCCTATTCACTCAGGCTGTGTCTACTGGTTTTTTGGGGAGTTAAGAACCAGGAAAAATGTTAAATGCAGTGACCTCTGACCTTCCCTTGTCTGGCTAAGGGAAGCCGGTCCTCTCCTTCTTTTCTCCTTGATGACTAGGTATGTGTGTGTGTGTTGGTGGCGGCAGCGGGTGGCAGTGGCAGCAGGAGGCTGGGTAGGAATAAACACATAAAGTTTCAGCAAAGGAGATGCAAGACAAGGAACAGGGTGCCCTGAGATGCTACATTGAGTTCGTTATCTTGCTGTGTGCCATCGAGTCATTTCCAACTTATGACGAGCCTGTCATGGGGTTTTCTTGGCAAGATGGTGTTCAGTGGAGGGCGTTCCACTGCTTTCCTCTGAGGCAGAGAGTGTGTGACTTGCCAAAGGTCGCCCAGTGGGTTTCCGTGGCCAAGCGGGGACTCAAACTCTGGTCTTGCAGAGTCGTGGTCCAACACTCAATCAAATATTACATACTTCATGCTAGTTCTCCTCAGTTGGAGTTGCACAGCATAAATCTCGGCACATGGTGTTACGTATTCTTTCTGCTGTGTAACCCTTGCGTTGTAAAGCAATGTTGTGTAACTGAACTGAGACACCACATGTGGATCTGGATGCACCGCCAAATGCGCATGCACATGCTTGCCCAATGTGCAAGCTTGATTTATTATTTATTTATGAAAATATTTATCTCCCACCTTGTATCTAAAGATTTCTGGAGAAGGGGTTGTACAATCATAGAATCATAGAATCGTATTGTTGGTGTCTCCTTTGGAGGTTTTTAAGCAGAGGTTGGATGGCCATCTGTTGGGAGTGATTTGTTTGTCCCTTCCTGCATGGCAGGGGGCTGGACTGGATGGCCCTTCTGGTCTCTTCCAGCTCTATGAATCTATGATGCTAAGATTCTCTGATTCTATGAGATCTCTCCTTCCCATCAGAGCCAGTGGCTGGAGACGTTACACTCAGCTGCTTCTATTGATTAGACGGGAGAGTTTTCCCTTCTTATTAGTGCTGGAAGATGAGCTCTCCCTGAGCCTTGCTGAAGTGCCTGCCCCCTTTTCTTCCCAACCACCCTCCCCTCCCCTTCTCCCGGCCCCAGACAGTTGACATACTCCCCCAGCACCCAGAATGGGAGCAACAGGATTGACGGATGAATTTAGGCTCTCGCTCAGCTGGAACCGTGGTGTCTTCTGGGACTGCAAGCACCAAACCTGCTTGTTACCCAGGCAGCCTCCTGTCAAGGTTGCTAGCCTAGGAGCCTGTCAGAACTCACATCTGCAAAAAAAGCAGGCAAAGGAATCAGGCTGGCCTCAGCAGGTTTCTTGTAAGGGAAAATACCAGCTGTTTTCTCAGCTTTTGGCTGAGATGTAGCTTAGCTCCAAGCTTTTCTAGAAAGTTTCCATATGTTTATGGAGACCCTTGTGAATTTGTATTGTGCATAATTTATGTAGTTTCCCTCCCCTTGCTGCAGTGATATGGCACTATAAGATTAGAGAGCAGTGGAAGAGCCAGCCTAGATCACTATGATGCATTCCATGTGGGTCTGCCCTCCGAGACAGTTCAGAAATTATAATTAGAACAGAGTATGGCAGTCAGAATGCTTGGCAAGAACTAGGTATTCAGAACACATAAAACTAGTTCCAACTGAGGCAGCTTGGTATACTGGTCAGAGGACTGGGCTTGGATTCCAGGAAGCTAAGGTCCAAATCCTTGCTCAGACATATAAACCCACTGGATGATTATGGGAAAATCATACTCTTTCAGCCTCAGAGGAAGATGATGGCAAACCTCCTCTGAATGAGTCTTTCCATAGGATAGCATTGCCATAGGTCAGAGTCAACTGAAGGGTAACATCTATGCTAGTTCTGGAGCTAGGAACAATTAACTTTTTGGGCTACCATAATTCTTCAGCCACTGAGGATAGCTGCTCTCAAAATAGATTCAGCATAGAATCACAGAGCTGGAAGAGACCACAAGGGCCATCAAGTTCAACCCCACTGCGCCATACAGGAATACACCATCAAAGCACTTCTGGCAGGTGGCCATCCAGCCTCTGTTTAAACCCCCCCCCAAAAAGGCAATTCCACCACACTCTGAGGCAGTGCATTCCACTGTTGAACAGCATTTAATGTCAGGCAGTTCTTCTTAATGTCTACGTGGAATCTCTTTTCCTGAAGTTTCAAAGCCATTGTTCCATGTCCTAGTCCTAGTCTCTGGAGCAGCAGAAAATAGGCTTGCTCCATCCTCTATATGACATCCCTTCAAATATTTAAACATAGCTATCATGTCACCTCTCAACCTTCTCTTCTCCAGGGAAAACATACTCAAATCCCTTGACTGCTCCTCATTGGCCATGGTTTCCGGCCCTTCTACCATTTTGGTTGCCTTCCTCATCAATATCTTTTCTGAACTGTGGTGCCTGGAACTGGACATGGTATTCCAGCTGGGGTCTGACCAAAGCAGATTAGTGTAGTACAGTTACTTCCCTGCCTGTTCTTGTGCTAAGCCTGGGTTCTCGGGGTCATTTTGGGAACGCCTGGCCATTACTCTAAGCAGCGGAAGTTAGCTTGCCCTGTGCCCGCAGTTTGCCCCTTCCCCTCTCCTCAGACAGGTTAATGGCTCTTGGCAGCCCCTCCTGCCATCTCGCCATGCTCGGTCCTCTCGCTCAGTCTGGGCTGGAATTATTACAGTGTAATTAAAAAACGCAATTAAGCACTGCCACTTAGCAGAAAAGTCATACAGTTTGGGGATAATTATCTGACAATATAACAAGTTGTGCAACATTAATCAGGCGCTGATCTGCTCCAGCAGCTGTGCCTCTGACTCTGAGCTGGCTGCGTGATGCTGCTGTTCCAAGGGGTGGGGGGAAGCAATTGATCTGGCTTCTGCCAAAGCCCCGGCAATGAAAGGGGATCCTTGTAGCCTCAAAGGCTTCCCACAGAGCTGGTGGGACCAGGCGCTAGCTCTCCTACCTAGGCTTCCACACCAGCATCATAGTTATCTTATCTGTCCAGAAGAGAAGGCATTCCTTCTTGCCCTGAAAGCTGATGGCTCCAAGGTCAATGAGACACTGGCCATTTCTACACTAGCCTGTTATAGTGCTATTATTCCACTTTCAACATCCTATGGAATCTTGGAGTTTGCTGTTTAGGGAGGGACCACAGGCCCCTCCCTAAACTGCAAACCCCAGGATTCCATAGGATGTTGAAAGTGGAATAATAGCACTATAACAGGCTAGTGTGGAAATGTCTGCTGAATCTGCCCTAGGCTTTCATCTGAAGGCTAAAAGAGTTACCCAAAGTGCTGAACAGGGTACAGTTAAGTTCAGATTAAAACATCAAACCTATTCATCATCCTACTGACATCAGGTGCACTGGCTTCTACTGGCTTCCTTTAGGATCCAGGGAGCTTGAAAAAAAGTAACTTTTCCATGGTAGAAGGTTTCACATCTCATATCTCTCTACCACTTACCTTTACTGGCACTCCCTTCGCAGCTTTGTTTGGTTCATTTGTCATCAGCTCAAGACATGCTGGCTGGGGATTCTGGGATATGTCATCCAAATTATTAAATTTTTTGAAGCTCTAGATATGCATATAAATAAGTGCTTTTAAAACAATAGAACGAAGGAAGGAAGGAAGGAAGGAAGGAAGGAAGGAAGGAAGGAAGGAAGGAAGGAAGGAAGGAAGGAAGGAAGGTTAGGTCAGCATCGCTGCAAATGCTAAGCCACGTAATACACACTGCTTCACTGGCAATCCCAGTACATTTATACTATACATTAGGGCTGGAAAACTTTGGCAGATCTGAGCACCAATTTTGGACAGCCCCCAAAACCTGTTGCAGCCATACACTCCATGTGTTTTTAATGTTCAGAGGTTTTCTCCCCCTGCCCCTCTACAACCAGGAATGGCTTTTTTAAAAAGTCCTGTTGCTGTTTTTATTTGCCATCAAGTTGACTTTGACTTATAACAACCCTATGTCTCCAAGAACCCCAATCATCAACAGCCCAGCTCAGGTCTTGCAAGTTCAGCACTGTGGCTTCCTTGATTGAACCAATCCACCTTTATATCCATCCCCCTCTTGTCCTCCTTCCTTCCGCTCTGCTGAGCATTATAATCTTTTCCAGTGAGTCACAATGAGTAGCTTGCTTTAAAGAAGTATTTCCACTCCTAGCAGAATGGCAATTTTCCCTTCTGGGGGCAATTTTTTTTTTGGCATAGGTGGGAGGATGCAGGGGCCACAAGAACAGGGGGGGCACATGTGTTCTTCCCCACTTCTGCTATGTCACAGGTTTACATAGCATGGCTTCCTCTAAGGGATCGTGGGAATTGTAGCTGCTCGGGGAGGAAGCATGTGAAGCTATCGAGTGGGGATGGGAGGGGAGAAGATGAGCAGACTGAAGGTTATCTTTTCAAGAGAGAAGCTCCTTTCTCAGATGAAGAAAAGCTAGCAAAGAGCGTGTCGGAGGCTCCCAAGAGGTCTTTAAGATGGTTCCCAGTCTGACAGGCAGGCTGAGCTTCTGGGGCCTGAATCACACCTGCGGGGCACACACCTGCCCGCAAAAGCCAGAAGGATCGATTTCCAGACAGCTTCCCCTTTCGTGGGTCAGCAGAGAGAAGGTGCGAGCAGCTCTCTGCTGTAGCCTTCACACCTCCTCATCCCAACACACTCGATATCTAACGCAGATGCTCGCCAGAGGAAGCGAGAGAATGCAGTTTTTGTGCCACTAGAAAGAGCCTTCAGATATAGTTGTTATGTAACACTGGCTCGATGCACAGCATCTTTTAATCACAGTGGCACAGGAAGCCCGGAAGAGTTTTACTGTTTCCAATTCTTCTAACCTGGTCCTGTGCAACCCCCTGATCTTGTAGTGAAACAACAAGAAGCCACCCAATTTTGGATTCAAAACAACTTGGGGGGGGGATCAGGAATCTAGCACACAATCTGTGCTCATTGCATGATTTTATTTGCAGGCATGCAACAGTTTCATCACCTTTCTCCTTCTCCTTTCTGTTTCTGAAACAGTTTCAGTACCAGAAAAAGCTGGGCTGAAGTTGAAGATCTGAATTCAGGCCTCGTCTCACCTGTGCTGTAGATCACCTGCATGTCCTGACTGCTTTTTGATTAGCAATGGAGGCAAAGGGTGATGAACTATTCTCTAACTGCTATCAGGTGAAAATATTTTTAAGTACTTTTATTAATGTTTATTTGATAGCATACAAAGACATAAATATCTGAAAATAGATTAAAACAAATGGAGGGTATTGAATCACAAGGGCTAACATTTTCAAGGGCCCTGGTGGCACAGTGGTTAAGTGCCAGTACTGCAGCCACAAGGTTGTGAGTTCAATCCTGCCAGGCTCCAGGTTGACTCAGGCTTCCATCCTTCTGTAGGTCGGTAAAATGAGTACCCAGCTTGTTGGGGGCAATTAGCCAAACACATTGTAAACCGCTTCAGGAGTGCTTAGCTGATAAGCAGTATAGAAATACACATGCTATTGCTATTGCTATTGAGCTGCTTTCAAAATGTCCTAGTTTGTCTCTCCTCCTCCCACTTTCCCCCTTCGTCCTCAGCTTACTTCCATCACTCCAAACTGAGTTCAAAATGCAAAAGTAGTTTGTATAGGCTTACCCCACTTATCTGACAAGTTAAGGACCAGAGTGTTGTCAACAAATGGAGTTGGTTGAAAAGCAGAACCTGTGTAGTCTACTGTAGGGAGCATGAAGGACTTACAGCAGCTCCCTTGGGACCGACCACATGTGTGTTGCTTGCAAAATTTCTCAGCTGGCTTAGCCCTCTTTCCACCCTCTCAGATCACTTTGCAAGCAGCACATGAACGGCAGCAGTTCCAAGTGAGCCTCCATAGGCAAGAAGAATTGATGACAGAGCAGAACCCCCGTTGAATTAATGGAATTTGTCCTTAATTGGGAAGCATCAAAAAGCAAGTCATCAGATAACAGGATGTCAAAGGTGAGGGCTTCCTGTACTCAGTTGACTTAGCAGGAGCGAGGGGTGTGTTGGAGGGGGACTGGGTCTGGAGCCTTGCCCTTCCCAGTAGACTTTTGGGAATGCGTTGATTGTGTATTCCTGAAAGGCAGGTGGCTAGACTTGATGGCCTTTGTGGTCTCTTCCAGCTCTGTGATTCTATGGCCATTTCTGCACTAGCCTGTTATAGTGCTCTTATTCCACTTTCAACATCCTATGAAATCCTGGGGTTTGCAGTTTAAGGAGGGGCTAGCTGCCCCTCCCTAAACGGCAAACCCCAGGATTCCATAGGGTGTTGAAAGTGGAATAAGAGCACTATAACAGGCTAGTGCAGAAATCGCCAATGACTCAGACAAAAGCAAAGTGCTGCAGCTTCTCCCAGCTTATATCTTCCTCTTTGTTAATAATTTTTGCCATCTTATGTTGCTTGGCCACATGTGTCCCAATCTTCATCTGTGAAACATTGGATGATATGTACTCCAAAATATTTGGATGGTAAATTCCCTGAATTTTAAAATACTTTAAGAGAAATCTTCTATACTGTGTTACCTTCCAGATGTGCAGGGCTTTGTGCAATTTCTATGATGCCAGAACCTCAAACACTCCATAGTTTGGAAAAGCTTTGAGCAACAGCATCTCCCCCTGAACTCACCTTTGTCATACTTGGATACCTTTCATTCTCCTGTATTACCTTTATCACTATCACATTTTAAAGCACCCATTCTGTCTCTCTGTTCTGGGCTGAACCAGGATTGTCTCTGCCTGGAATACACTCCTTTAAAAATTTTCAGGGAAGGATTGTCAGTGGCCCGTGGCTATCTATCCAAAGACAGAGTCTGAGCTGGGAGCCTCGGTGGGCCTAAAAGTATGTTTCTGTACTAGCTCTTTTCCTGCTTTGGCTCTGATGTAGCTCACCCAACTTCTCTCGATCTGGGTCAGCCTGATGTTATATCCATTTATCAGATATGTGCCCTGCAAGATTGGAGGCCAATTCCCAGAGCAGAAAAGGCCAAGCTTTTATCTTAATTAAACTGCCTCTTTCAAACAAGAGAGATAAATTGCATGCAGGGGAGATGCTAAAATAATTAGTTCAGGGGAGCAAAGGAGTAGAGGAAATCATTCTTAGGGGCTAGCAATGAGCTGCCTGCTTCATAGGCCCTATGAATGGGGAAACCATTTTTTTTTGTGAAAATTTTATGATCACTCTATCAAATATGGATAAGCTTGTAGGCCTGGGTGCAGGAGGAATGAGGTGTACCGAGTATGGAAGGCTAAGCCATGAGTATTTCTTTGAGTCTTGCATGCCTCAAAGAATGACCAGTTTATTTCAACATAAGCTTTTATGGATGACTGGAGGAGGCGGAGGAGGAGTAAGCTGCTAAAGTCCAGAAAACCATGCAGTGAAACAAATGAGTTAGTTTTTAAGGTTCTATGAAACTCCTTTTTATACTGAAACAGACTAAGGCCATTTCTGCACTACACTGTTATAGTGCTATTATTCCACCTTTAACATTCCATGGAATCCTGCGGTATGCAGTTTAGGGAGGGGTATTTAGGATTCTCAGCCAAAGACCTCTTGGGCCTCAGGAAACTGCAACCATAGGATGTTGAAAGCGGAATGATAGCACTATAACAGTGTAGTGCAGAAATGGCCTAACACAGCACTATCTTTGAAAAGTATATTATGGAGTTTCCTTGGATGGCATATAGCATGTAAAAAGTAGGTAGCCCAAAATGTGACATAGTAACCATTCATGCAACATCAAAAGAGAAAAAATGCATTGCACAATATGTGCGTATCCTTGACCTGTCCTGATTTAACAGGGAGAGCCCCCGTTTAATCTACTGTTGTCTCATTTTTTCAGCTGTTCTTAAATGTCCCATTTTCTCTCTCTTCCTCCCACTTTCCTCAATTGTCCTTAGCCTACCTCAATGGCTGCAAACTGGGTTTAAAATGCAAAAATACTTTGCAGTCCGTCAACTCAGCAGCGGGGAGAGGAGAGTTGGGAAAAGACTCTTGCCCTTCCCAGTAGACTCAGGCAAAAGCAAACTGCTGCAGCCTCTCCTAGCTTGTCTGTTTTTCGTCATTAATAACTTTTGCCATCTTGACCGCACTCTGATGTTGCTTGGCCACACATGTCCACATTTTCATATATGAAATGTTGGAGGGTATGTATCTGCATGGTATTGGAAGCTGAGTTCACGTACTATAGAGTCAAGGAATCAATTCTGACTGTGCTATATCTGTTTTTATCCTTGGAGGGCCAGCTGAGACTCTGGATGATGGTCTCTGATCAGGATGCTGCATAGGATCTGGCTGTAAATAACTGCCAAAGTATTAACTGCTCTTAACTCAAATTGATCTCTGTGGTATTCATCTTTGCAAGGGAGCTCATAGAGTGATTTATACTGAAGCCTGCTGCAAAACACTTCTGTGGACAGAACCATTTACTAGGCATAGACTCTCCTCACTGTCTCCAGTCCCTGTTTGAAATGTGCAGGTTTACAATTCTCAGTGAACACTGCCAAATGCCAAGATTATTAAAGGACTTGGGGAGTTTATCCCCATGGATCCATTTGAGGTCTTGTCACTTTCACATAGCAGAAGCTAAGGGCCCCGTGGATCTATCATGCCATTATCTACTCACATTACTTAGGTGAATATGTACTATGAGGCCAGAACTGGGGAAATTTACTTTTTGGGGGTTACAATGCAAAGAATCTCCCACTAGCGTCATTATGCTGGCTGGGGAGTTCTGGGAACTGTAATCCTACCAGGTAAAATGAATACAATGAATTGAATTCTTTATCCATAAACAGTGGGGAAGACTATGCTCAGGTGACCTGTGTGTCTGCTTAGTTGGCTGTCCAGGTGCTAGCTGTTGGTTGGCAACTTTTAGAACCTTCTTCTCCTTTCTTAGAGTTTTTTTTTTAATCATCTTTAAACTGATTCTGGACTGGATAGCGGCCCTTGAAACACACAACACCTTTCAACAGAGGGATACAGAGCCGCCCTGGCAGTAAAGTGTTGGCATGAACAGGCAGGGACTGGGGAACTACCCTCCATTTGAAATGAAGTTTTCCACCAAGCTGTGGGAAATGATCCCACATAGGACCCATCAAGACCTGTGTCCAAGGATGTATCCACAGTACACAGTGCACAATTATAGCACTTTGATACCAGTTTAGCTGTCATGCCTTGATTCTATGGAAGTCTGGGATGTGTAGTTTGATGAGGCACTTGGGATTGTCTCCCAGAGAGTTCAAATGAGTGGAGCAGAGAATTCTAAGTGCTTCACTGAACTACAGATCCCAGGAATCCATAGGACGCAACCGAGACAATTGAAGGGCTATCAAACTGCTATAGTGTGCAGTGTGGATCCACTCCAAGAGGAGGAGGAGGAGGAGGAGGAGGCCCCATTAAGCATTCTTGAATCAACTTGATTACCTAAATCTATCTTACTCAGAATAGAAAGCTGACTACCGGAGCAGCCGTGGTGGAGGGGGAACTGAGGGGAAAAGTTAATTCTGCTTCAGTTTGGCTGGCCAGAATTAGATTACCCCTCCCAACACTCAAGCAGGCCAAGCCAAGCCTTGGATTTGTCTCTGAAATACGATGCTCAAAACACAAGTGATGGTCAATTAATTAACCGAGTCATAAAAGGAAACGAGGCAATTCGCGCCCTAAATGGGAGCGATGGGGCTGTGTGGAGCAAACAGGGTTTTTGGCAGACGTCAATTAGCCTGCAAATTAATGAGTATTTATGGCTTTTATTTGCTTGGGCTAATGAAGTCCTCATGTCTAAGGAGGATGTTCCTGCCAGGATCCAGCCCCCTCGGTGCACCTTGGTAGAAGTGTTTGCTCTCCGATGATGCTGGGCCCAGCGCACTCCTCCCCTCACCATGGCAATGTTGAGGAGTCCCCACCCCTTGGCTCCATCTTCTGCTGTTCCCTGTATTCACACGGTCAAGGCCTCGTGATCACCATGCTGCGGGGATAGATAATTCCTGGAGCTTGTGTGTGCTGGGAGGAAAATGAGATGGGGGAAAAACCATGGCTGTTTCTGCACTAGACTGTTATAGTGCTTTATTCCACTTTCAACATCCTATGGAATCCTGAGGCCCCTCCCTAAACTGCAAACCCCAGGATTCCATAGGATGTTGAAAGTGGAATAATAGCAGTATAACAGTCTAGTGGGGAAATGGCCCATGTATGTACATCATTAAACATGGCCCAATCTTTCCAGAGAATAATACCTCTCTTTCCCATTTTTCCCAGAAACAGTTCTCTATGGAAGGTGGCACTCTTGCACAGGTACGGGCACATGCTCAGGAACTGCTCATGCTATAGTTTCTGTCCTTAATTTTGCCAGATATACGATTTCAGACAACATGGCTGAGAAAGGCCTCGCTTTAACAAGAGTACGTCAGACGATCCCTGCTGGATTGGGCTAAAATTGGTCCAGGACATTGTTTTGGTTCCTCTAGGGGCTGATCGGAAGCTTCCAAGGTCGGCTGGTGGCTTCCATATTGGAACAGTCTGAGGTACTGAATCTAATTTCCAAAACAGGCTCAGTCCCTTGGATGGCTCTTTTAAAGTTCAAATTAAAACCCAGAGATTTGCTGTCCCATATAAGTGGACACTAACAGCTGGCACTGGAGGCTTCTAGGAAGCTCACAGCATGGCAATGTCTCCTATCTCATAATTGCTGCCCAGCAACTGATTTTTATTGCCCCAGTTTGGCAAAGACAGTCCCAATTAATCCCTTGTCATCCCATTTTTTCAGCATCTTTTAAAAAAATGTCCCAGTTTCACTGTTCTCTCTCACTTTTCCCCTCCATCCTCAGCTTACATCAATTACTGTAAACTGAGTGAAAAGTGTGAAAGTAATATGGAATCCATTAACATTTGGGAACAGGAGAGGAGGAAATAGAAGATTGCCCTTCCCTGTGGACTAAGGCCATTTCTGCAGCTGGCGTGATCCCGTCATCCTCTAGTCGCGATCCTGGCAGCTGCTTTGCCAGGAAGGGAGCGTGACCGGATACTCCCCTCAGCACCCAACTGGATCCCCTGCGGAAGGGAGCATAAGGGACATGCCTCTTCCTTTTGCAGTGCAGCTGGGCTCTTTCCTATGCTGTGCTGTGGCAGGAAGCACCTCCATCACACTTCTGGTCCTTCCACATGGCTGGGAAGGAGAGGAGCATTGTGCAATTGGAGGTCATTGATGGAGAAACTCCATCAATGATTTAACCTCGCAATTGCACTGGCTGATGATGGAGGAGAGTGGGACTGCAGCAATCATGCAGAAGCGTCATCACAGTCCCGCTCCTCTCACATCCCCACGCCAGGATGCTATCGTCCTGCGCAAATGGCCTAAGCAAAACAAACTGTGGCAGCTTCTCCTATCTAGCTAGTGTGTTCTTCATCATTAATAAATTGTACCATCTTTGCCACAGTCGCATGTTGCTTACCCACATGTCTCCCATTTTTCAACTTTGAAAGATTGTGCTGCCCCTCCAGCAGAGAAGGTTGTGTCCCCCCAACAAAGAAGCTCCAGGGCTGACCCTACCATGAGGCAGAGTGATGCAATCTTTTTGCTCAGCAGAGGTGGGCAGGTGGTAGCCAAGTGCTGAAGGACAGGCACATGGCCTAAAAGCAGTCCCTTAAACTAATCTACTGTCCTTAGTTTCAGTGGAAGGTTACTGTCCTATCGTCATGACAAAAACATTCCAAGTCAGGATTTTTTGTCTCTCCTTCCTTCCTTCCTTCCTTCCTTCCTTCCTTCCTTCCTTCCTTCTGCATCAATAACAAATTATTGTTCCAGGAGGGGGAAAAGTCTTATTTTGCGCAAAATTTTACATAAAAAGAAACTTTTGCTTTGCACAAACCCCATTTTTTCACACAAAATACTACCACAAATTTTTGGCAAAAAGAGGTTCTGAAATCTGAAAAAATCACCAGAAAATCCAGATAAATTTTTATAAACTCAGTCAATGGGGATTCTTTTTTTCCTTGTGGGTTAGAACAGAATAAACAAAGATTCACATTCCTGGGATCAGATAGTTTCACTTCATGACACAGACTGAATGAAACCTCCGAGCATCCCTCTGCTGGCACTGCTAGGCATCAAGACTGATAGCTGTTGAGAGAGAAATTCCTGGAGCCTTGGGCTTAATCCTCTTTTAAAGCCTTATACACCAATGGCTATCACCACATTTCATTGCAGTGAATGCCATAAATTAAGAATGTAAATTAGTGTGAAGAAGTACTTCCTTTTGTGCATCTCAGCTCTCGTGGTCATCAGGGTCATTGGGTGAGCATAAATTGTAGTATGGGTGGGTACGTGTCAGTTAATGAAGAGATGTGTTCCTGGACTTTAGCAGAAAATTTGATCCCAGTGGCAAAAACAACAATGGAAAGAATAAGGGCAGTTCCCTACACTACAAAAATCACAAACTAACAATATGCTTATGCGAGACGAAACAACCAAGGTAGGTAAGCCTTGCAGAAGTAAAGAAAAAAAATGAACCTTCTACAGACCACTTGAAATCTTCTTCCAAAATATGTCCAGGAATAATCTCCCCCCGCCAACACTCTGCCCTTTTCTTATGATCTCCCCTTTTAGTGGCTATGTTTTTTTTAAAGATGCTTCTGGGAAATGGTGAGGCAGGCTTATCTGCTCTCCCCTTTTCTTTCTGTTTAGCTGTTCATGAATACTCACTTCCTTTCTGCACCATACTTGGATCCTGCATTGTCCCGTTACGATCCTGGCAGTGCCATTACCAGGATGGGATTGGGACGTGAATGCTCCCCACCATACCCGGTTGGTGTCCAGCAGATGGGCAGCAGTAGGGACAGTCTTATCCCTTTTGCAGTACAGCCTGCCTCTTCCTGCACTGTACTCTGGAAGTAAGCGCTTGATAGACCTTCGGCCCTTACCACACCCATGCCAGCAGTGGGATCATTGCAGGAAAGGGGGCCGTTACTGGATTTTTTCCCAGTACAGTAGAGTCTCGATTATCCGACATAAACGGGCGGGCTGATAGTCGGATAGCCGAAAATGTCGGATAATCCCGAGGCCTGTAGCGACCGCCATGTTTGGGGACGTGTCTGGGCATGTCTGGGGGCGTGGAAATGCCTACAGCCATGCCCCCAAGCAGCCACGACGTCGGATAATCCGGAAAGTCGGATGACCGAAGGACAGATAATCGAGACTCTACTGTAATAGTATACAGTGCGACAGCAGCAGGTGGAGATGCAAAAGCAGAGGGACCACAACAATGTCAAGCGATGGCACGCATCCCAGTCTGGGAGCAACATGTTGCAATGCTAGGATGGCAACTTCATGTGGGAAGGGCCTTACTGAGGCCCTTTCCACACTCTACCTTGTCCTGTTGTGCTCCCGTGGCAGCTCTGCCAAGAAGGGAGGGTGACAGAAGTGCTCCCTTCCACACGGGATCGGCTCCCTGTGAAAGGGAGCACAATGGACACACCTCTTTCTTCCACAGCACAGATGAGTATTTTCGCAGGCTGCGCTGGGGCAGAAAGCACCCCCGTCGCATTTCCTGCCCTTCTGCAGGATAGGTAAGTGCAGGATGGTGGCGCAATCATGTGTCATTGACGGGGAAAACCTGTCAATGATTTCATCCATGATCAAGTCATCCGGGGATGAGAGAGGAGTGGGGCCATGACAATGCAGAAGTATGATCATGTTCCTGCTCCTCTCCCGTCCCCATGGCAGGATGGGAGGACACTGCAGAAAGTGCCTAAGAAATTCTGGAGGTAGCTGCTGTGTCCATTGCCTGTTGTAGACAGGCACACACAGTAGGATCACCTTCCATTTATTAAACACAGAGAATGGCTTCCTAGTAGGGGTCTACATTAGTTTCGGCTGGAATTCAACTCCTCTAAGAGTCTCAGAAGATTTTGGAAGAATTCAGGGAGTGGAGGCTGGAGACTTCCATGTCAATGAGGTGTGAACCTGCTCTAGTTTTCATTTGCTTTAAAGGAACTAAAAATGCTGAACCCTATCCTCAAACAGTTCAGTGACCCAGAGAGTTCCTGTAGAATTTGGACTAAAACTGGAGTCTTGACATGGGAATCTCCAGGGACCATTGGTCTCAGGAGTCATTCAAAGCAAGTCTCTTCCAAATCCAAAGTGGAAATATGGAAGGACACAAGGGGTTGCCAGGTGAAATAAGAGAAAGAGCTCACGTCCTTTCAGTGAGTGTGTTAGAAGAGGAAATTTCAGCAGATGTTCTAAAGGATGTGGACATAAAGACAAGGGATCTGAAGAACAAACCTATGCATTCCCTACCCTCCAGTTGTCCATAAAAGTGCAGTTGAAGTTTGTGATCAATATGGAGATTCAAAGGGACACAGACAAGGAGATAGTGTATTAAACATCCCCACTCCTGCAAAAGCTGTAAAAAGGATTGCCAGGGTAGGGGAAGAAAAGGGGGAAATGGAGGGCACATGGGTGGTAGTAGTTTTGTAACAAGCAACTATAGCTTCCAACCAGAAGATTACTTTAACAGGACAGTTCCTTTTATTTCTAATGACAGCGCTTTTAAGTGGGACATAGGAAGAACTTATCAGAAGCTGCACCTGTGTTTTCCCTGCATTTGTGAGTGCATTTTGGTGGCAACCATAAGACAAGGCTTTCAAGAATGACTTGAGAAGCAACACTACCTTGCGGGGGGCTGGGGGCATACATTATGCCGCACCCACACTCACCACTTAATGTAAAGCCCAGGGATGAGCTAGGCTTCTCGCTCTGAAACAAAGAGAAAGACATCCTCTCTCCGGGTGACTGATTCTGTGTGTGAGTGTGTGTGTGTGCGCGCATGCTCAGAAGTCCTTTCAGTATGAATGGAAAGCTGGACTGGTTAGGACTGATCCACCATAGCTCTTCTATTCTTACAAACAAATTACTCTTTTTATGCTTGCATCAAACACTGCCCTTAATATTTTGTGCATATTTTTGTAATGGAAAAGCTTTTCTTAATCAACTTGCTTTGCCTTCATTTGTCAATACTGCAGCTTCTCTACTTTAAATACGCTTTTACTTCTTTCTAATTTCATATTGTAATAAGAATCCTAAACCAAGATCTCTCTACCTTCCTCTACTCGTCTGTGTTATGTGTCATGTACATCTAACTGTTTTCTATTGAGCTACTAGATTTCCTTACCTCTGAAAGCTCATGCCTCACAATGCCATGGGTGGAATCCTGTTGGTGTTTTATACAATGCATATGTCCCCTTACACTTGTGTAATATTCATATTCAGTTCATAGTTGCATAGACAAATTTTTGCAATGGTAACCATTCCACTTGCTGTTGTGTTTTTTTGGACAGTGCATAACTTTTCACCAGTTCCTTCAGTGTACCACTTGAATTCATTGGGATTGCAGAAATAGCCATGGCACGTACCCAATTACACAAGGGGACAACAAGCAAGGACATTCATAGATAAACCGTTGGTTGCACAATGTCAGTATCCAGCAGAAGGGTGATATGGCACAACCACCACTTCAATATGTCAGTGTAGATTTACACCATGCAAGCTGGGGATGCATTTTCTTGACTGATTTTCTTCTCAAAGGAAGCAATGAGTAATCTTGGCAATTTTCGTCTCACTACAAGATTTATGCTGTGCAAAATTTGCTCATAGCTTTTTTGTGCAGAAAATGATGTTTCCTGTACAGAAAAAAAAGGCATTTCCCGCATCAAAAAAAAGTCTGAAATTTGCATAGAAGTCACAAAGTGCAAAGATTCTTTCCAGCCCAGGATTCTTCTCATTAGGATTTCTTAACACTCAAGAAACATGGTTCTTTTTAGAAAACCATTTTGCAAATAATTTTTGAATATTCTTCCTAGTACAAACACAATGTAGGATCTTAGCCAATTGTTAGTGTTTAAGGGTGCAATAAGGTCCTCGGTAATTTCTGAATCTTTATATCCCTCCATTGCTGTTGTTGTTGTTTTTGTTGTTATGACTATTATCCTGTTTTTTTTCCTTGGAAGGACTCAAAGTGGCTTACAATAATTTTAAGAAAGGAAACATAGTTTAAAAAACCTTAACATACAAAAGTTAAAACACAAATTAAACAAGCAAGTAATATTTAAAACAAAGTTAGAATATATTTAGAATACATTTAGCTCCTGGTAAGCGTCTGTGTTGCCTCTGTCTCCCATCCCCTAGGTTAGCTTTTTATATTTTAGATTGTTAGAACTGCTTTAGGTTTCCCTTGACTTGCCTGGAAACACGAAAGTCTCCCCTTGTTTCTTGGGCTGTTTCCCTTTCCCTGCTCTGGGTTTCCCTTTTCCCTCCCCTCTTTTCTGTCTCCCAGTGCTTAAGATCAGTCCCCAACTGCTGCTGCTGCCGGGGGTTTCCCAAAGCCTGTCCCAGAGATGAAAAGCTTGGGCGGAGGGGGGGGTCTTTCTTTGTTTGGCACAGCTCTCGCCTAGCCCTCCTTTGGGCCTGAGAGAGGGACCCCGCCAGAAAGGAAATCAGGGGCTTAGTACATTCATTTCTCCCCTAATTTGCCAGTTCTGCCATGAAATCCCATTACAAAAGGCTTAGTGGCCAAGCTGAGGGGAAGGTCACTCCTGAGGCCCCCGAGAGGGGATTTACACAGCAGAAAAGGTGCTAGAAAAGAGCAACCCCACGCTCTTCTGGCCCTAAACGAACAAGGTCTTCCCACCCACCCCAAATACTCCTAACCCCTCCTTCGACCCTTGCAACAACAGATGGGGGGGTCGGGGGAGAGATTAGGCTTCAAACAAAGATGGGATTCAGCTGAGAGAGAAGGAGATTCGTGGCCGGCTTTGGTCTCTCCTCCAGCCACTCCTCGTACACGAGCTGTTGTACCCATCCTTGCCTTTCTCATCTGACTGGCTGCAGCTTGTCACATCCTGCAGCAAGGGTGAGCCGTGAGACAGGAGCAGAGCGACATTATCGGTAGGCTTCCCACATTCCAGATCTGGCCCCTCTTCTCCCATTCTCATGATGTAGAGGAAGAACCTCAAGGCAAGAGCACTGCCTTGAAAAAAATGTGTGTGTGTGTGTGTGTATATATATATATATCTCTTTTCTTTATTGGTTAGACTTGACCTTTTTACAATTTATTTTAGGGGCATACCCTGTGTAAGTGTGGTTAGGTCTTACTGTATCATGATTAATGCCATCGCTATGTGCTGCCACTTGTAACATCACCAAGGTCTGCCCCCTGTGACATTACAAGATCTCAGGGTTTAGCCTTGAAATTTCAGGGCCTGGGATAGTCTTGGCCTGGCAACCCCTTGTAACTAGATTTATAACTTTTGTTTGTTCTGCTGTTGCAAGGGAAGGGGAGAAATGGCTCTCATCTGGATTTATAGCTCAGGATTTCTGAATGTAATAGTGATCATGGGGACCAACCTCAGCATCTCTAGATGTTTCTGTTGCCACAGGCTGTTCTGTGGTTCCAGGATCTTCCTCTTCCAGCTTTGTATTCAAAACATAGAATGGCCATCTGGAACTAGTTACTGAAAAAAAAAAGCCAAAGTGAAGTCCACAGCCTTACATTTCCAATACCAAATGTAGGAAGTTGACTTGAGTAGCAGGTAGGGTTCAAGCCATCATTCAGCCATGAATCACACTGGGTGACTTGGAGTGAATCCCTCCTTCTCAGTGTTAGTCTGATCTACCTCACAGGGTTATTGTGAGGACAAAGTAGGCATACAGAGAGGCATATATGTCACCTTGAGCTGGAGAGGAAAGGCTGACTATGTATGTAACTAGAAAATAAATAAACAACTGGTTTGAGCATCAGTGGATCAGAAGATGGAGGATATCAAGGGGATGATTTCTTTTATATAGATGTTAAAACTGATTAGGTTGGAGTGGAATCATCGCGCTATAACAGGCTAGTGTGGAAATGGCCACAGTATCCATGCCTGGCAGGAGGTGAGACTGGATGACCCTTGTGGTCTCTTCCTGCTCTATGATTCTATATTTTAAGGAGAAGACTTTGAAAATGGTTGTTAGTACAAGTTTCTAACAGTTGCCCTTTTTGAAAGCCTTAGTAGTCCTCTCCATGAGGGCAAGAAGTGCAAGCACAACTGAGTATTAGGGAAATTAATTATATTTCGTGCTGGAGGTCCCAGACACAAACATTCTTATCTCAAGTTTTTTGTACATAGAGATTTATATGCAGAGATAGATAAAGATCAGGTAGCAAGTGGTCAGAAAAGCCCGCTGACGGATATGGGACAGAGCTGCTGACAGTCCATGCAGTCAAAACAGGGCTCAAGGGACAGTCCAACATGGTCTAGGACAACTTTCTGTGTTCCTAAGTATCACCCCAGCAGAGGAAACTAAGCCAGAGGCCTTATAGAAGTGGAAGAGTCAGTTAGCATCTGGTGTCTTTACAGAATATTCCAAATTCAGTTCCGGGCCTCTCCATTTAAAAGGATTAAGCAGCAGGTACAGAAATGGTTTTGTCTGGGACCATGTGAGAGATCCTATTCATTGGTAGATCTTAGGAAAGTTATATTCCACACACACACACCCCACACACACTTTTAAAAACTTTGAGCAGAATCCTCTATCACAGTCCATATTGTGTAAGGCCCTTTACGCACTATGCTGTGATCCCCCAATGTCCTAGTGTCGTCCTGGCAGTGCCATTGCCCAGATGGGAGCGGGACCTGAAGGCTCCCTTCCGCACCCAGTTGGCTGCCAGTGGATTCAGGACATGCTCCTTCTTTCCACAGTGCAGCTGACCTCTTCCCACACTGCACAGAGGAAAGAAGTGCTTGATTGAGCTTCCGCCCTTCCCACATGGCTGCAGCTGACATGATCATTGCATGAAGGGAGGTCATTACCAGATTTTTTTTTTACAGTAATGGTATACTGTGCAATCGCGATGGCTGGAGATGTGACAGGAGCGGGACCGTGATGATGGCGTGTGATGGCGTGCGTTGCGGACCGGCAGCAATGCGTCCCCATACTGGGATAGTGTGATTGTGCGGAAAGGACCTAAGACTTAGCTGCACAGCAGAAGTGCCAAGTGTTACTGCAGTTTAGACCTCCTTGGAACACCCCAGATATCATTTTGATATCAAACCATTTGGCTTTCTTCCACCACCCCGCTCCATGTGTTTGCGAGGCCACCGGACAAGCAAGCAAACAAGCAAGGCCCATAATTGCTGGACATTCCATTCCCCACCCAGGCAGGCCAGATACAGCCAGTTCGTCACTTCAGGGACCTCTCCGGCAAACACCTCATCACATATGCGCGATGCTAACAAAGGCTTCCTGCCCCAAGCAGGCTACTGGACAACGGTTGTGCCGTCCACTGGTAAGCGCTGTGCATTTGCATACTGGCCACACTATTGTTAATTCGGCTCTGATTCCATCATGCAAAGTTGTGACCTTTCCGAGACATTGTCTCACACCCAAAACTCATTGTTGTTCTCTGAGTAAGGCATAGCCTGCAGTCACAATTCACCCTATAAAACCCCCTGATTCCGAGACCTTCCTCGGATTGCTCGACCCGCTCCAGAGTTCCATCCCGCCTTGCTGCCATTTCGAGCTCCCCTCAGCTAATCGAGCTGAGCTTCTTCTCCACATCCCCAGCTTCTCTCCTAAGGTCCAGGACTACGAGACAGGTGTCGTATCACCCATTTCCCTCTGAAAAACCCCCCTCTCTCTCTAACTCAATTTCTGATTCCGTAGTTATCTGTGTGGCTGTGGTGTCTTTAACATTTGTCTGTATTCAATAAAACGTCATTTTTATTACTTTGAACCTGTCTGGCTGCTTGACGGACCTGATCCCGTAGATGCTGATTTGCAAGATCCTGCTAAGTTACCTTGCCTCTCGCTAGCTTAAGGGAGTGCTCCAGCTAATTTTCCCCAAGGTTGTGTTATATTGTTTGGTTATTTAGGTGTCCTTCCCGGGACCCCCAGAGAACAGGGTAACACAAGAACCCTGTTAGTGAATTGCAGAGACACATAACAGAATACCAGCAAAAGTGTACCAATGCACATCACACTCCCTAGTCTGTGTCCCAGTGTCCAAGGGGGACTGATGCACATCAGTCCCAATGAACATCAGCCACTCTGCTGGTTCCCCTCTGTAGCAAGCTAAAAAGCCCTTTACGGATACACACACTGCAAACTCCCCAAATTTAACCCCCCAGACATGAGTCTACTTACAAAACATAAGCCCCCCAAAAGGGCCTTTATTGTTATGCAATAAAAGCACAAATCAGGCATTGACTGTGCCATGAATACCAATTTGCAAAACCGTACATTAATAGCAATAAAAATGAGAAACAAACAAAGCAAAATAAAAACAAAGGGAAAAATAAAACGCAACGTGCTTGTGACAAGCAACAGGGGATAAAGATCTGCAAGCAAGTGAGTTGGTCAGCACTTGTGGAGTGAGTGGAGATGGATTTAAAATCATCTCTTCTTTGCAGATGCCTTTCCAAAATATAGACTGTGGCTCTGGTGGACCAGCGGCCTTACCAATTCTTTTTAGACCATAAATAAAGGGGAGACAGGTTTCCCAAGTCCTTGTGCATTCCTTGTTCTGGATGCATAGGTCATCTTTTTTTTCCCCATTAAGCAACATTCCACACTTTTCCCCACCAGCTTTTTTTAATTAAGTTTTTAAAATTACATTTCTGGTGGGATTCTGAGAGTTGTATACCAAAAGAAACTTTTCTAGGTCAGCATCAGTGTAGACAGTTCTGGGCTATCAGTGCAAATCATCTGACCTGCGTAAAATATCTAAAAGGCAGTGGTAAGGGGGATTTTTTTTTTTCCTAAGAGAAAGCATGTTTGAAAATGCATGCACATTAATCAAGGGCTAAAAGTGTTCAGCTTGCTATAGATCCATTCTGAACAGCTGATAAACATTGCAAGCCTGTGGGGAGGAGGGGGGGAAGAGGGAGGCCCCATTAACCTAAACCCCCCCTTTATTTAAAATCAGCATAGAAATGCATTAAAAATAAATGAAAACAGCAGGCTGAGAAACAGCCTTCTGTAATGTGTAATTGTGGCTTCGGGCAGGGGGAAAAAAGCGGGGAGAACAGAGTGGGAGAAATGAATATACACACACATATAGCTGTTTTGAAGTGTGAAACATTGGCGGGCATGTTATTGCATCTAGAGTATTAACATGGCTATCTAGAAAGTTGTTTAATTGCTTGACTCTGGAACAGAAACACTGGCCACTGAGGTTTAATGGTCACCCCAAAATTATCTTACATCACATGTCAGGTTTTCGGAGCAAACATGACAGGAAAAAAAATAACAAGATGCCGCACGGCACTGCAGTAAAAAATTTTGATGAAACAACTTTGCCTTATTAGTTGTTTTTCTTTTCTTAGAAGCTTAGGGAGGGGTGTCTTGCACTCCACTGTCTCTGAAAGTCCCTTTCTCTTTTAAAAATTCTTCTGAAACTCCATTTTCTCCTTCAAATTGATATTGAAAATTAAGGGTGTCCAGAGGAGGGTGACCAAAATGGTAGAAGGCCTGGACACCATGCCCTATGAGGAGGGGCTTAGGGAACTAGTGTGTCTAGCCTGGAGAAGAGAAGGTTAAAAAGGGACATGAAAGCCATGTTTAAATATTTGAAGGGATGTCGTATGAAGGATGGAGCAAGCCTGTTTTCTGCTGCTCCAGAGACTAGGACATGGAGCAGTGGCTTTAAATTTGGGAAAAAGAGATTCAGTCAAAATATTAGGAAAACTTCCGGGCAGAAGAGCAGTTCCAGGGGGAATATGCTCCCAGCAACTGCAGTGGATTCTCCTTCTTCAGATGTTTTAAAACAGGGTTGGATGGCCTGTCAGGAATGCTTTGGGGTTTTTTTCCCTGCATGGCAGGGGATTGGTTGATCCCTTGTGATCTCTTCTAACTCTATACGTTATGATTCTATTAATCTCAAGGCTGGACTAAATGCTATCTTTGCTAAATGATGCTTCCTCCTCCTTTTTGTTTGTTTGTTTGTTTGTTTTGCAAGAAACATTTAAATGGGGGGGAAAAAAACCCCAAAAATTTTTACCTTGAAAGGGATAGAGTGTTTTTAAAAAATATAAAGAATATAAAAATTTAAATTTTTAAACAACAATCCTGTAATGTAACCCACTCCTCTTTCTCTAACACTTTGAAATGAGGATGTCCCCCTTTCCATTGTTGCCTGTTCAATTTCACTATAATATTTTTAAAAAGCCATTGAAATTGTTCTGGGTCTCCAATGGCGTCGCGATCGGGGGACAGTGACAAAGCCCACTGCCCTTTGCCATCTAAAGCGGGAACCCAAAACGAAAAACTCGGCAAAGACCCCCCCCCCGGAAAAGGGGGGTTTCCCGGGGACTCGAGGGGGACCCCATCTCAGATGAGGGGAAAACGTCTCGTAAGTCTAAAGAGGGGGTTGAAATTCCCCCCCGCTTGGGCATTTGCTGGAAGCACCCTAGGCGCCGGAGATTTTAAATAATTAAAGTTTCTTGATATATACCATAAATTTGAAGAGCGGGGACATTGCCTTAATCTTAAAAATGTTCAAAATTGAAAGATAAGCCGAACATTAAAATAAATCAGTGGAGATTTTGTGGAGGAGAGAGTGAAAAAGAAGCTGAGAGAGGAGGAGGGGAAAAAGGGAAAACGAACGGATATAAAAGAAATAAACAGTAAATAAAAGAAATAGTATTATGAAGAAATAAATCAGGACAGACAAAAATAGACGAAAATGGGGGGTTGAATGAGGAAGATTGTGAGATTGAAAGACTGAGATTAAGTGAGAAAGTAGCGGAGGTGATCAGAAGTGACTGTGACGGGAAGCAGCAGAAACGGCGGCTGTTTAAAGTGCACAGTGAAAGTGTGGAGACGCAGCTGGAGTTCGCGGAACGCTGGAGCTTGCTGTGTAATAAACACTTCAAAAATTTAAAAAATTTTTGTTGGGAAGGATTGCTAAAGACGTTTAAGTCAAAAAAAAACAGAGGTATAATCGAGAAGTTGTATCGTAGTTAAATTCTGGAGATGAGATCAGACTGAAAGGGATTGAAGGAGGACGGAGTTTGTAATAAACTATCTAGGCGAGTGGGGAGATATTAACAAGTACAGGACATAGAGGACGGGAAAAGGAAGAATTTAAAAAAACAGCGGGAGTCACGAACAGATTTTTGAGCTCGCTGGAAGAACGGACGAGCGGAGAGTGGACAGAAACGAGAAAGCAGCCGGACGGGACGGACGGAGATCGAAGAAGGTTGGAGTTCGCAACAAAATATCCAAGCGAGCGAGGGACGAATTACAAGTAAGGACACAGAGGACATACGGGAAAAGGGAAAAGCTAAAAAACAGCTGAAGCACGAATAGAATGTTTGAGCTCGCTGGAAGAACGGAGGAGCGGAGAGTGGAGGTGGAGAGAAGGGAGATAGCAACTGGATAAGTCTAAAGGAGACGAAGCAGGACTGTTTTTTAAAAAAAAAAAAATCAGGTGAAAAGAGAGAGAATAACAAGTACAGGACATAGAGGAAAAACAGGAAAAGGGAGAAGTTTGAGCAGTTGGAATTCACAAATAGATCGTTGGCGCTGGAAGAACGGAGGAGGGTAAAAAATTGTTGTTAACTTGGTGGAATAAGTAGTCTGTGTAAATAAGGGTTTTTTGTTAACATTGGGCTGAAAAGAAACGAAATATTGATAAAATTGGATTTTTAAAAGCAAATGGATTTAATGAACCAGTTGGGTATAGATAATTGGGTATAGTTCTAAGTTGTTAGATTTGGGTATTTTTAAAACCTGTCAAAACTGGTGTAAAAAAGGACAAAAGGGGGAGGGGGTATTGATTAAAAAGGAAGATCTGTATAGCAATTGTAAAAATTTTTAATTGAATAACTCAAAGGTAATAGATCTTCTAACTGTTTAAGTAACATTGTTGTGAGGTTGGGTGAGACAGTTGGTGGGATACTTTGAAGGGGGAAAAAAAAGGAAAAAAAAAGAGGGAAAAAAGGAAAAAAAAAAAGATCGGGGGAGAGGGTGAGGAAAAATGGCATCTGGTATAGAAAGGGAACTAGGATACAGTCCCAGAAAAATTAAATTGATAGACCCAAGAAGAAGACTTTGTTTAAAAAGGAAACCCAATGACGGAAATATTAAATGAAATAAGAAGTTTAAAGTGGGAGATAGGAAACAAATGAAAGAAACGCGGGGGGAAAATTTAAAAGAGACTTAGGGAAAAGAATTGGATGGAATAGGGAAAAGAATAGATAATATAAGTAAAGACATGAATACAATGAAAATATATTCAGGAAATTCAAGAAAGGACAAAAAAAATTGAAAAAGAGAAGGATATTTTGAAGGAAAGTCAAAGACAAGAAGACATGAGAATTAGTCAACAAGAACTGAGATATAGAGATAAGTGTATTAAAATGAGAGGCTTTGGGGGAATTTCCCAGGGGAACTGTTGGAGGAGAAAGTCATTACATCATTGGCAAATTTCATTGGTATGAGAGAAATACTTGAGGGAGGTAGATAAATTTTTGGGGGAAATTAAAATAGTAAAAAGGAAATTTGGCCCGGGGATGTTTTTTGTGTTTACAAGAATAAAAAAGGAGAGAATATTCAATTTAATTATAAAAGCAGTTAGTATGGGGGGAAGAGCATAAAAATTTACAAAATTTCCCTTTAAAAAATTTTAAAAAAGGAAACTAAAACCCCTTCACAATGTTAAAAAAATAAATTATACAAGGGGGAAAGGTGGAAAGCTTTCAAATTTCCCAAACAAAGAAGATATAAAATTACAAGTGTTGATAGGGTTAGAGAGATGGTTGAAAAATTAAGAGGAGAGTTAGAAAAATCATCAGATCGAGTTGGGGGAAGAGAACAGGAGCAAAGACAAGATAGTCGAGAAAGAACAGGGGAAGTAGGAGAAGAGGAACGGACTACGGGTTTGAAGACAAAAAAGATAAGGAAGAGAGAGAGGAGAAGGAGAGTTATTCAGAGCTAGAAATAGAGCAAGAAGAGGAAACGGACTCACAGAAAGCGGAGTTAGAATTGGAAGATTTATACACAGAAGAAGAAGACATATAAGAGTATAGCAATAGAGGAAGAAGATGTTCATAAAGATTTTTTCAGGGAATATTAAAGGTTTGAATTCAAATTATAAAAGAAGACAGGTTTTCCATTATGTAGAAAAGAGAAAGGTGGATGTGGTATGTTGCAGGAAAAAAGATAAGGGAAAAAGAGGGCAAATATTTAAAACCCAAATTAGGTAAATGTTACATCTCGGGTCTTCTAAGAAGAAAAAGGGTGTAGTGTTATATGTTAATTGAAAATATCCCTCAGAGTTAGATTTCTGGATGATAAGGGGCATTATGTGGGGGTGGAGGTACAATTTCTTAAAAGAAAATACTATTGTTTAGAATTTATGCCCCATTAGAAAAAAAAAGTAAATTTTATGAAAAATTATACCGGGTTTAAATTTTAATTATTGCAGAAGCAAATCAGGAGAATTATTAATGCTGGGGATATGAATGGGGTGCTGGATCCCAAGACAGATAGGTCTAGTTCATTTGTGAGTGGAAAAGTTCATGGAAAGCTTCCACAGTCTTTTTTAGATTAGAAGAATCGTTGGGGTTACAGGACGTAAGGAGGGGAATTTATAAAGATTCACATGGATATACTTTTTTCTCAGACACTCATAATCTATGTCCTATAAATTTTTATATCTAAAAATTTACTGTATATGGTCAAGGACATGGGGATTTCCCCTTTGGGCTTTTTTTGATCATAACATAATTGGGTTTAGAATGATGAGGAAAAAGGGCGAGATGGAAATAATTTTTTAAAATGAGAACTGTTTGGAAAGAATAAAGGAAACAATCAAATCTTACTTTAAGGAAAACACGTCAGATGAATTAAAATGGGGTACAGTATGGGATGCTAGTAAGGCGGGTTAAGAGGGCATTTCATTAAATTAAGCTCCGAACTTAAGAAGGCAGAACAAAAAAAGGGAATGTTGGAAAAGAAAAAACAGGAAAAGAAATTAAAGGGGGAAAACCATTGGAAAAACAGTGGAAAGGAATTGAAAATATTGGAAGGGCAGGTTATAAGGAAAATCAGCAGGAAATGAGTAAAAACCTGATGTGGATGAAACAAAAGCATTTCACAAAACAGATAAGCCGGGACGGTGGCTGGCTTATAAATTAAGAAAGGAGAAGGAAAAGAGATTAACTCTGGAAATAAATAAGGGAAGTAAAACAACAGCAATAAAAAGAAATAAAGAAAATTTTTTATAATTATTATAAAAATCTTTATAAATTGAGGGAAAAAAGGAAACATTTCGATAAAGTTAGAAGAATATTTGAAGAATCAAAAAAATCCCCAACTTAAGGAAGAGCACAGACAGATGATGAAAGGAAAATTACGATAAAGGAAATAAAGGAGGCGATTCAGAAATGGTACATAAAGCTCCGGTTTTATGGGCTAACAGCAACTTACTATAAGAAACTTCAAGAGTATGTAATAGAACCAATGGAAAAGACGTTTAATGACATTATAGAGAATGGTAAACCCAAATCGTGGGGAAGCTTTTAACGCTAATCCCAAAAGAAGGAAAGGATTTAAAAAAACCAGGGAATTATCGTCCTATATCATTGCTTAATATCGACTACAAAATCTTTACTAATATATTGGCTGAGAGAATGAAGATAGTGTTGCAAGAAATTATTCAGAAAGGACCAAAAAGGCTTTCTAAAACGACAAATTAGAAACAATATAAGAATCACTTTGAATATCATAGAACATTATGAAAAGAATAATGAAAGGAAATTGACATTAATTTTCATTGACGCAGAGAAGGGTTTTGACAATCTTCATGGGATTTTATGATAGGGTGTTAGAAAAAATGGACATTGGCAGTTCTTTTTTAGAATATTAAAGAAATCATAAGGAACAAAGTGCAACATTAATTATTAATGGGGACAAAATGAAGTACTTTAGTATAGAAAAAGGAACAAGGCAGGGATGCCCACTTTCTCCACTTTTGTTTATTACAGTTTTGGAGGTGTTATTAAGCGCGATTAGAAGTGACCCAGAAATAAGAGGGTGTAAAATCAATAAGCATATATATAAAGTAAGAGCTTATGCTGATGACATGATGGTTATTTTGGAAAACCTAGAACAGGGCATGGAAATTTTGATACAGAAAATGGAACAATTCGGAGAAGTGGCAGGATTAAAGATAGATAGAGAAAAAAAATAATTTTTCAAAAAATATGAGAAAGGAGGAAGAAGAAATTTGATTTGGATGACTGGGTTTAAAGTAGAAAGAAGATTAAATATTTAGGAATTTGGTTGTCAAAAAGAAACAATGAGGGCAAAATAATTATAAAAAAACCTGGAAAGACATAAAAACATCGCTAGAAAATTGGAATTCTTTAAGGCTATCTATGCTGGGGAAAAATTTCAGCAATAAAAATGAATATTTTGCCCAGATTAAATTTCTTATTTTAGAACCTGCTGATAATAATTAATGACAAACCTTTTAAGAAATGGCAGAAGGATATATCAAAGTTTGTTTGGGAGAATAAAAGATTATGTGGAAACTTTTAACAGAAAAAAGGAAAGAGGGGGTTTTGACTTGCCGGACCTGAAACTATACTATTTTGCTAGTGGGTTAATATGGATTAGAGATTGGATAACATTACAGGATGAAGAGTTATTAAATTTAAAAAGGGGCAGGGAAACAATGGGTGGCTGCATACATGTGATATGGCAAGCAAAAAATTGATAAAGATTTTCAAACCATTATTTAAGAAGAGGTTACTGGAAATCTGGCTGAAATTTAGGAAAGTTATATATGAAAAAACCAAGATGGTTGTCCCCACATGAAGCATTATATGGGGGGGGGAACATTTTAAAAAAATAAGTGGTTACGCTACGAAAAAATATTGAAGGAAAGCGAAATCAGGATCTAAAGTTAAAGTCGAGGGGAAAAAATTGAAAAGGAAGGATTTAAATGCCATTGGTTTTTGCATAAAAACTAGGAAAAATTTATAATGGATAAAAAGTTGGAAGGAGTGGAATCTTTAGAAAGAAGATATTTTTGAAAAAATAATTCTTCACTCAGAGAAACAGACAATATCAAAATTATATAATTTGTTGTTGGAAAAGAATTAGAGACAGAACAAGAAAAGAGGTTATGGGAAATACAAAAAAGTTGGGCTAAATTCAATTTGAATATTGGGAGAGAGTTGGAAAAACACAAATAAATTTACTGTTGTCAAAAATTGAAGGAAAACTATCTTAAAAAGCTTTATAGGTGGTACTTGGGTCCCGTAAAATTGAGTAAGATATATAGAACGAAAAAAAATAAATGTTGGAAATGTGGTAAAATAATGGCTTTTTTTCACCTATTTGGGCTTGCGAGAAGGCAAAGATGTATTGGAGAGAAATTAAGAAAAAATGGAAAAAACATTACAGATTAAGATACCACTGGAGCCAGAATTATTTTTATTGAATATGATGTAGAAAATTGAGAAAAAACAGAAAAAAAACATTGGAGAGTTATTCTTTACATGGGTTATGCAGCGAGGTTGAACTATGCAAAAAATTGGAAAAGTAAAGATATACCCTGAATGGAAGAATGGGTTTTTAAAAGTGAACGAAATGATGGAAATGGATAGATTAACAGGGATAATTCAAGGAAGAATGCAAGGCTTGCATGAAGAGAGTTGGAGATTAGTAAAGGATAGAACTTAAGGATTTGACAAAAAAGGATGGAGGAGATAATGATGATTAGAGAGAGTTGGTGGAAAAAACGTTGGGAAGGGAAGAATAAATAAATAAACAAATAAGTATAAATAAATAAAAAAGGGTACATGTTTTTTAAAAATGAATAAATACAATATAATGGTGGAGGGAAAAATAAGTCATTAATAAGGTTCTTATTTATAAATATATTTTACAAATAATTATAGAAAGAAATCTAAGGGACAGAGAGAAGAGAATCTTAATAAATAACCAGGGAAATGAGATAAGGTAATGTGAAGGAAGTAATGAATGAGGAAGGGAAAGAGAAATTTAAAGGTAATTAACGGGAAGAAAGTGTGAGAGATTGTTTGGTAGTGTGAAATAGAATATAGGGGAGAAAGACATAAGTTGAAGTTTGGATAATCATGTTGGAATGAGAGATATGTAGAAGCATGTAAGTAATTGTATGTGTGTATAGTTGTGATATTTTAAAGTATAATGGAAAATGGAATAAAAAATATTTTTTAAAAAAAAAAAGCCGATTGAAAATTTTTGTTATGTTTTTACAATGGATTTGCTTTTTTCTTGGCATGTTGCTTATAAGAGTTAGCATCTTTTGCATGCCTATATACTTACTAATTGCTAGTTAGCACATTTGCAGACTTGGTGTCTGTTTTTTTACATTTATTTATTTCTCCCTCTTTCTATTCCATTAAATCTTGTATTTGATTATAGACAAGTTTTTAAAATAAGGACAAGTCTACACTTGTTTTTCTTTCTCTGATAGACAGTGTGTGGGGAGAGAGGGAAGGGGGGGAACTGTTCAGCTTCTGCCTTGCCAACTGATTACTCTGCCTGAGAGAGCCTCTGCTGCTTTCATATTTCCTGAAGCAGCTTTAGGAACCCTAAAAAAAAAGTAGCTTCTGGCTGAGATCCTGGATAATTTGTGAAAAAATCCCACATGCTGAGTTATATGTTGATTCTGTTGCAAAGAAATGTGCAACCCAATGGACAAGCCAGTGTGCCTCTGCTTATAAACAGTGCCACATACTCATCTCTGCTTCTTCATTGTTCAACTGAACATGGATGTTCTGCTTTTGACCAAAAAGTCCCAAACCCTTTCCACAGAAGAATTGACATATGTGTAAAACGCCTAAGGATCCCAACTTTTTTTTTCAGTGTGGACAGACACATAGCACAGTTATAAGAGCAAGGCAGAAATGATTTTCCTGAAGCCCTCTGTCAAGTTCATGATGGAGAAGAAATTTCATGATGGAGAAATTTCATGATGGAGAAGAAATTTCAGGGCTGGCACTAGTCCTTAGTGAGTCCTTGGCATTGCTCAGATTAACTCAGCAGAGAGGGGAAAAAAGAGGAGGGGGTGGAATCTTCGTTTTCCTGGAGACTCAGAAAGCAAACCACAATTTCTATAGCTTGAGATTCTCCGTCATTAACAACTTTTGCCATCTTGGTTCTGATGTTGATTGCTCATACATTCCCCGGGTTTTATTGTGAAATGCTAGAGGGTATCGCTGGGTGATTTAGGGGCACAGAGCAAATCTTCTGACAGATTGAGCAAGCTTGTTTTCTGCTGCTTCAGAGACTAGGGCACAGAGTAATGGATTCAAACTATAGGAAAAAAGTGATTTCCCCTAAACATCAGGAAGAACTTCCTGATGGTAAGAGCCATTTGACAGTGGAATACACTGCCTGGGGGTGTGGTGGGGTCATCTTCTTCAGAGGTTTTTAAAAAGAGGCTGGAGGGCTATTTGCTGGGGTGTTTGAGTATGATCCTTGCATGGCAGAGGTTTGGGCTAATGGCTGTTGTGGTCCTTCCAATTCTATGATTCTAAATTAACCTGTGGCCATTTAAGAACACTGGGAAAAATTATTTTGGTACTACAATTTACAGAATCCTCCAATAGAACTAGGAGTTGTTGTCCTCAAAAGTACCTTTCTCCAAGCTGTGAAACCCTTCTGTGTCACTTGGCATTGTTCCTCTTAGATGGCCATTCATCTCACTTTGCCTAAAGGTAGGGCCGGCCCTGTTGGCCCAATCACTGCATTGCATTTAACGCAGCTGACAGAATCTCTGTCTCAAAATGCTCATGGTCTTAGCTATTTTTGAAAGGGGCTGCTGCTCCCTGTAATCAGAAGGAAGGAGAGTTTCAGAAGACGGCAAACACAGGAATCAGTGTGAATTGCCATAAACAATTAGGCTGATACAGAGAAAAAAGGAGTCAAAAAGGGAGCAGCTGTGGGAAGATGATTTTTCCCCTTTGTTGTGAGCCAGAGCAATCAGCAAATTGCAGCTTCCAAGCTTAGGCACCCCAGCTCAGAAAAAAAAGCCAGCCGCAAAGGAGGGAGGAGGAGGAGGAGGAGCAGGAGCTCAAGACTCCTTTTTTTTTTTTTTTCCCTTTACAGTCCGAAGCCCGGGAGAGCTGAGAACACAAACCAAGGCTTTGCTCAGATCTCAATGAACCAGGCCTCCAGCGCTCAAGTCAAAATCCACTTTCAAAGGATTGCTTGGCTTAAAATAACAAACACATACTTTAAATGAAAGCCCTGTATTGTTTTTTGGGGAATTTTTCTTTCTTTCTTTTTCCTATCCCTCTCTTCCCCCGCCCCTCCGCTGCCTTAGTTTTCTCTCTGGACAGAGATGTTCAGAGCGGGAGAGGAAGAGGGCCAAGGAGAAATGCACTGGAGTCTTTGTAATAAGCTCCTTTTTTATTTATAGGCATAAAAGACTGAACAGAAATTACAGGGGTGCAGAGGAAGCGCACTGCTGGGACCACATGCCCTCTCCGCTCCAACACACGGGAATTTAACCTGTGCTTCCCTGTAAGCCTTCCACACCAGTTCATCACAATGCAGCTCTGTTGCAGAGCAGGACTTTTTGCCTCAGCAGCAAGCCAGTGGCCTGTTGCTATTTGTTTATAAGGTTCCCAGTTCTCACATCTGGCCCTGAGTCTCAGGGCCAGAACGCTCCAGTTCTCAGAAAGAGAGGGAGGAATCTCAGGGCAAGAGTGCTGCCTTGAAGAATATATGCATTTATATGTTTTCCTCCGTTTTACAACGGAGGAGAACATATAAACACATATATTCTTCAAGGCAGCACTCTTGACTTGGGTTTTTTGTTTGAACACCCTGCTCTGTGGGATTGTGTCTGATGCTATCATACGAAATCTGCCCCTGGCATGTGAAGAGGGGGCATCCCTCAGATTTTGCCCTAGAAATCTCATGACCTAGGACAGTCCTGACCTGGCAAGCATGTTTGGTACAGGGGTGAGCACAGTGTGACACCCCAAGATCTCTTTTTTTCCAGACTGTGCTACTAATGCCCTCAGAGAATTAAAAAAACCACTGAAAAGATCATCTTCTGCTCCCAAATTCATTTAGGAGGGGTGAGTTTAAACAAAAATAGGGTTCAGGGCCTTGAAAATCCTCAACCCCTCCCCCCATGTGAGGAAAAAAAAAGGTAGAAGTAGATTGGAAGACTCCTCTGGTTTTAGTTTCGTTATTTATTTATTTGCTTGCTTGCTTGCTTTGGGAGGGCTAATGTAGGCTGCAGAAGGTGGTTGTTGTTGTGTGCCTTCATGTCATCTTTGACTTATGATGCCCCTAAGGTGAACCTACCACGGGTTTTTTGCGGGGGTTGTGTGTATGTGTGAGATGCACCCAAGGTGGGTTTCCATGGTCGAATGAGGAATCAAACCCTACTCTCCGTTTTGTAGTCCAGTGCTCAAACCACCACACTATGCTGGCTCTCTCTGCAGAAGGTACCATATGCTGCCATATAGTATCCTCTACCTAGTCTTTCTGAAATTGCTCTCCCTAGACCCAGGCCAGAGGTCCCTCCCAAAACTGCAAACCAGCAAACCAGCCGGCCCCTCCCGAAACTGCAAACCCCAGGATTCCATAGGATGTTGCAAGTGGAATAATAGCTCTATAACAGTCTAGTGCGGAAATGGCCCCAGAGTGGTATAGTGGTTTGAGCATTAGGCTGTGATTCTGGGGAACAGGGTTTGATGTTCTACTTGGCTATGGAAACCTGCTGGGTGATCATGGGGCATTCCACACTCTCAGTCCCAGAAAACCCTATGATAGGGCTGCCTTAGGGTTGCCATAGGTTGGAAACAACTTGAAGGCATGGAGCAACCACAAGTTTACTAGGACTACAGGAAGCTGAAAGTCAGATCACAGAACTAGTATTTGTTCTGATCAGCAGTGGCTGGGGAGGTTCTCAGATCTTTTCCCTGATCTTTTTAATCAGAGATAGCAGGACTAGAGACTCTGCAGCCTTCTACATACAAAGTGTGTGCTCTGTCGCTAAGCAGAGGGCCATGCGTACTGTTTGACGGAAGAACCTTCTTTGTTGGACAGACTGTTAGGAAGTCTCAGCTTTCCTTAGGGAAGAAGTTCCAAAGGTATGGAGGACATCCAGTGAAAATTGCCTACCCACTGTCCTAAGGGTAGGCAGTGTTGCAGGTCTTATTAATGGGAGAAGAACAGGGCTTCCAACACTGATCCATATGCCTTATGTTGCAGAGGGTACTCTTATGGCTGAATGGCTGACAAAGGATTGCCCTCTACTGGAAGACATTCTCTCTTTCAGGAGTGGGCAGCTGTGCCCCCACCCCAGATGTCTTTGCCCTATCACTCTAGTCAGTCTTAGCCAGTGGGGAAGGAACATGGGAGGTGCAATCCACAAATACCTGGAGGACCTTTATTTCTTTATTTATTATATTTGTATGCCACCTTTCTCCTAGCATGCCCACCCCTGTTGTATTTGGAAGAGAGCCAGCATGGTGTAGTGGTTTGAGCATTGGTTAGAAACCAGGGTTCGATTTCCCACTCAGCCATGGAAACCCACCGGGTGTGTCACACACTCTCAGCCTTAGAAACCCCCAATATGGATTTGCCTCATGGTTGCCATAAGTTGGAAACAACTTGAAGGCACACAGCAGCAACTACAATTGCTCCAATCCTGATCTAAAGATAAAAGGATTGTGAAGAAGGAAAATGAAGGACCTTGAAGTTGCCTGTCAACAAAATTGTTTGCTGTTGGCTGAGATCTTGTTGCATCAAGGAGATGAGATATGTTACTAGACAGAAAGGATATAGCCCTATTTGGCATGGATGGAACATGATGCTCTGCCCACATAGGTCCATGACACTTTGCCCCCAAAAAGCAGCTGCAGAGATTGTAAAACCCTGTTGGAATAAAAAAGTCTTCACCTCCTGATGGAAAAAACAGCATAGAGCCTAGGAGCAGCCAGTAAGGGCCTTTCCACACTACACTGTTATAGTGGTCTTTTTCCACTTTCAACATCCTGTGGGATTCTGGGGTTTGTAGTTTACTGAGGCCCAAGAGCTCTCTAGCTGAAAATTCTAAAGGGCCCTCCCGAAAATGCAAACCCCAGGATTCCAGAGGATGTTGAAAGTGGAATCATCGCGCTATAACAGGCTAGTGCAGAAATGGCCTATAACAAGCGCTTTGAATTGTGCTCAGAAACAGACTGGCAGCCAGGGGAGCTGCTGGAGCAGGGGAGCTGTATGATGACTTAAGCACATGGTTCCTTGCTGTGCAAGACTGGTCTAAGGCTGAGCAGGTATTGATATGAAAATAAACATTGTTTATTATGATAAGTGCTTATCACAAGAAAAGCAACATTTGGTTGAAACACCTGAATGGTAAGGGGAGGAGAATGAAAAAGAAAAGGGCAGATGGGGAAACAGCCCAAATGTGAAACTAATGAAGGAAAGGTGGCTATTCTCCCTATTCCCACCACCACACACACATACACATCAAAAATCCACATTGTCAGCATATAAGAGGCTTTTTAAGGCTCTTCTGAAAGATAAGAGGACCTGAGAATGGCAATATGGGACTCCAGCAAATCTCCCTTAAGAAAAAAAGTCCATTTCCTGTCACCAGATGGAGTGAACGCTGATTTTGATATTGTGGAAGAGCTGGAATCTGTTGAAAATTCAGAACAGACTACAAACTGGATCAGCTCCATGTTTGCAAGGTAACTGAAAAGTCAAAGCCAAGATGTACAGAGAGCCAAATGTTTTATGCAAGACCATAGAAAGACGAGCCTTAGAAGAAGAAGGGCTATTGAAAGCCCTGCAGATGAGTTCTCCACCAAAGTTTGGATTGGGTACATGTTTTGGGGGGGGGGGACACAACACTTTTTGCAACAGTAAGTAAGTGGAGTGAGCAGGCATGGTGTAGTGTTTTGAGCACTGGACTGACTCTGGAAATCAGAATTCAAGTCCTGGCTCAGCCATGGAAACCCACTGGGTGAGCTTGGTCAAGTCACACTTTCTCAGCCTCAGAGGAAGGCATAGGGAACCCCCTCTGAACAAATCTTGTCAAGAAAACCCTGTGACAGGTTCACCTTAGGGTTGCCATAAGTATGAAATGACTTGAACACACAGAACAAGAAATAAGTGGACCACAGATATTGTATTACAATTTAGCCCTCTATTGGTGTTTATGGAAGAGGGCTTCTCTGCTATGTGGCCGTGCTGTGATATGGCCATTCACAACATTTTCATGTTGACTGGGAAGGTCTTCAAGGGTAGCAGAGGCTGGGAGTGGAGGGGAAAGGCCCTGAACTTATATTCCCACCTCTCTCCACGTGTACAGGAAAGCTTTCTTCTACAAACTCTTGTGTAAATGACAAAGCTAGGAAACATGGGCCAAGATCCTGAAACGTGGGCTATGAGGCATAATTTTATTATGACGGAGCTATACCATCGACAGGATACACAACTACGTTAAAGAACTGTGACAAGATACAGTGTAAGATGGCCTGTTCTGTAACGAGGGCTCCCACTGCACAACCGAGCGCTGCAAAAGTTGGGGACATTTTTCCAGGCAGGTACAGGGTACAGGTCTCCCTCCATATTCGCGGGTTTCACTTTTGATAATTTGATTATTTGCAGGGTGCCCACTTGCCCCCCTTCTCCTCCTCCCACTCCGTTCCCACCTCGCTTGCTCCTCCCATTCTCCCTGCCCTCAGTGCAAGCACACCCTGCGCCGGCGACAGGAAGTTCTGGGCAGGGCGATAACCAGTTCCCCGTGCTCCTGTCATCTCCCCTGCCACCACTGCAGGTGCAGGCATGCCCATGCGGCAGGCAGGAAAGTCCGGGGAGGGTAATCGCCATTTCCCTGCATTCCTCCCACGCAGGCAGCAGGAAGGCCCGGGGAGGCCAATTGCTGCCCCTGCTGCCGCTGCAGGTGTGGGCAACAGGAAGTCCTGGGGAGGGCGATCACCATTTCTTGCAGCCACCTCTGCCCCCACCGCATGTGCAGGTGCACCCGCGTGGGCGGCAGGAAGGCCCAGGGAGGGCAATTGCCAGTTCCCTGCATTCCTTCTGCTGCCGTAGCCAGTGCAAGCACGCCTTGTGCAGGTGGCAGGAAGGTGCAGGAAAGGTGATTACCTGTTCCCTGCCTCCCTGCCCCCCACCTGGGTGGGTGCACCTACCGGGCAGAAGCCTGTAGGGATGGCACCCTATTCGCAATTATTTGACATTCACAAGGGATTTGTGTCTGTTACCCTGATTTCTGGGGTCCCGTGGGGACACCTCAATGTGCTCCAAATACTGGGGAATGGGAATTAGCAGAGCACAAGCTAAGCAATACAAGAGGCAGGGCAACCTAGCGAGATCTTGAACCCAATGTCTACGGGGTCAGGCCGAGTCAATGACCAAACAGAAGTAAATAATAATTGTTTTCTTTATTTTTGACAAACACAATCAAAATGTATGTATGCAAACACACTCACACAGACTTAATGAAAGAAAGGTAGGAGTTGGATAGAGGGTTTTAAGAGGGATTTTTGCATGGGAAATACTACACCTGTCCTGAAGCCTGGAAAGTCTGAAGAAAAGTCCGTAGAAGTAGAGATTCTCAGCACGAGGAGCTGAGGGGAAGGCTCATCAAACAAAGTGACAGCAAGGTGGGATGGAAGCCAAGAGCCATCTGAAGAAGCGTTCAAAATCAGGGGGTCTTATAGGAGAAAATGTGCCTGTAGGCTAGTCTGTTCCTGGGGAAAACAATGGGTTTTGGGCTGGAGACAAAGCCTGTGAAAGGTCAGTACTTTGCATGATTGAATTATGACAGCGTTGTCAATAGCGTAGCCAGTATGCAAACGCAGAGTGCTTGACAGTTGGATGTTCGGCTCGTCAAGCTGCCTGCTCGGCGCAGGGGATCTTTTGTAAACTGCATGCATACATAATGTGATCTTAAAAGGGTACTTGCCTGGAGGTCTCCTGAAGCTGTGGTCCGGCAATTACTGGCCTGCCTGGATTTGTTTTGAATAGTTCAGCTATTTTCGGCCATGCCCATGTGCATGCTTGTCCAGGGGCCTCGCAAGCACATGGAGAGGAATGGGTAGTGAAGGCCAAATTCTTGATATCAAATGATATCTAATATACCACAAGTCCGGACTAGAAACTACAGTAACATGTCCCTATCCCTCGCAAATGTGGAGGGTCTACTGTACTCGGAACTTTGCTCTGCCTTCTGTTCTGGATTCCCTGCACCTTGTGGCTCCGTCGGGGGGCATGGCCCCCTTCTCATTATGCTTTCATTGCACAATGGCAGCCTGTCTCACAAATTGCCATACTGTTGCACTTCATGACCATTGGGCCACACTGCTTGCTTAGCTTGTGCAGTCGTCCCAGAGGTGCAGCTATGGCAATGCTCGCCTCCTAGGAATATGACTGTGGCACAATGTCACAGTTCTGAACTGCAGGAACATAAATTGCTTTGTAACATTGTAAAGCCACAACAGAGAATCAGTCATTGTTCTTGTAGTTCTTCTTGTTACGATTCCCAGAATCACCCAGTTAGCATGGTTGGACACCCTTGTTCCCTTTGTCCTTTTAAATCCTACTCTAATTCTACAGGCACATCTCTATGTGTTTGTGCAGAAGGTTATGATGCTGGAAGAGAACTCTTTGCATGTAATCTTTGGCATAGCATACAGGTGAAATAAGGGCACACTTGTAAACTTACTATTTTCGTTCCAACTCATTTCATAAGACCTTCCCTTCCTACTCTCTCTGCATGTTGCTGAAGGTTCTGCTCTGTTTCTTGCATGCTGTATTCATCTGATTGGCAAAAGCCTTGTCTTATTTTATAACCCTAGACAGTTTTGTTCTTTATTGACAATTGAAAATATTCATCAGAGTCAGTGTGTGAAATGGCAGCCCACACATACTGCATAGCGCTGTAGGGTTCATGCCAGGGATTGGCACATCAGGATAGTCAATCTAGGATTGACTATCCTAGATTTCAGGAGCAAAACCTGAGAGCTAGAGACAATGTCGCAGGTGGTAAGGTCTGGTGATGTCATAGGGAGTGGGTCTTGGTGATATCATTAGGCATGACACATGAAGCATCAACTGTTGTACAGAGGATAGCATTCAAATACAAAATACATCAACAAATGAGGAAATACATACGCACACACATTTTTCAAGGTAGTGCTCTTACCCTGAGATTCCTCCCTGAGCTCTGGGAACTCTATCTCATGCATCCATGTTTGCATGCATGCAAGCCAGACCTTGGAAGTGATTTATTAAGTAATTACCATTGCCTGTAATGCAGAGCTTTCCAAACTTTTCATGTTGCTAGCACACTTTTTGGACATGCATAATTTCGTGACACAGTAATTCAGTTTTACTAGCAAACCAGAGGTTAAACGAACTCCTTATAAGAGATACAGACACATACATAAATTATAATGACAAAATGTGTGGGGACACAACATATCTCATGAAAACCTTTAATATATTTTTAAAAATATATGAATTATAAATAATAACATACATTTCCAAAGCCATTTCCGCACTAGACTGTGGTAGCGCTGGCCCTCCCGAAACTGCAAACCCCAGGATTCCATAGGATGTTGAAAGTGGAATCAGGGCACTACCACAGTCTAGTGCGGAAATGGTCCAAGATTCTAGGTGACATACCTACACACTTCAGGTGACACACTAACATATCACGGCACACCATTTGGAAAGCCCTGCATAATGAATTGTTTTGGTGAAGCAATGGTTTGTATTATTTTTGGTTTTGAGGAAAACGTAATGATGTTGCTTTAGGACCCCACTCTAGTAAAGCATTTCATTGTTGCAGAAGGCAGAGGTGTGTGTTAGTTACAAGGTTAGGGTTGCCAGATCTCAGAGCCAGCTCCTCTTCCTCAGTTGTCAGAGTGAGGGGGAGGAATCTCAAGGTGAGAGCACTACCCTGAAAAAACATGTATGTGTGACTTTTTTTTTTCTTTGAATGGCATACTCTTTGCATCAGTGAAGGTGCCATTTTTATTTTTATTTGAATGGCATATTCTTTGCAACTGCGAACATACCATGTTTAGTGATCTCACCAAGACCTGACATCACAAGGACCTGTCTTTAGGTCTCAGGTTGGGCCCTGAAATGTCAGAGCCTGCAGTACACCAAACCTGGCAAGCTTAGACAAGATAAGGACGAGGTTGGTTCCCCATCACCACCACCTTTCATTCTGTTTGTAAACTGCTTAGCAAGAATCTTTTGTTACAGAGCCACACATGGACCTACTGCTTCCTCCCATCACATTGTATCTTCTGGTCCATTGTGTCTGCCAGTGCAGGAAAGCATTCCACTACAAGGAAAGACGCAACAGCTTGTGTGTGCTGGGCAGACAAAATGGAATCCTGTGCTGCTCTGGGATGCAGTACCTCCGTTAAACAGTGTGGAAAACAGAGGGGAAAAAATAGCCTCTGGTCATGAAGAATCTGTCAGGGTAGCACGAGGTACCTCCTCAGAGCATGTGCAGAGTGCTGACAGGGCAGTGAGGTCCAGCTGCAATCAAACGGCTCCAGGCAGGCCAAAAGAGTTCTGGAGACTCATAGAGATAAACTCAGGGCTATTTATTTAGTTAAGCCGACTGAGGTTAAAGTTAGGGCTTCTGGCAGCATGCCAAGAAGCAATAAGTAAGCGGATGTGATTGGCAGCTCTTTTTTAAAAAAATGGCCCCATGCGTCATGATGTGCGTGCTCACATCATGCCCCGCAGTTCCTCCCACAATGACTCCCTCCTCCCATTCCTCCTGCTAGCCTTGAAATAAACCGTGACGATTTTTTATTTTCATGCCCTATCTCGGGGGAACGGTTTTCCGCACCATAGCTGGGTGGAGTGCATTTTTGCTCCCTATCTCTGGTGGGTTTCCGCGCCCATTTTCTGCTTTTATCTTTCCCTGTGAGCGATGGAGGAAGAGGTGTTTCCTGAAGTTGAATGGTCCGTTTTAGCTGTATTCTGGCTTCTTGGACTTGTGCTGGCTGAACTGGGACATCTATGGGCTACAGACCGCGCGAGGAGGCGCCGGCGATTGGCCTCTATTGGTAATGCTGTGGAGGACTTAAGCTTTTATGTACCGCTGCTTGGAGGCTCCTCGCGGCGCGTCCCATGCCCGAGAAGATGGTGAGTCCGGGAGCGGACGCGCAGGATGTGGTGGCAGAAGCCCAATGCGCACATACAGTAATCTTAAAATCAAGGAAAAACCCCATTCTTCGGATCAATAGCACATACCAGAAAGCTTTTCCCCTTTTCTGGCTGCAGAAAGCTGCTTTCGAGACCATCCTGCTCTCTGTGGGGTGGACCAACCCCTGAAGCTGTCCACACCCACAGCCCACCCTCCGATTACATCATGCACGAATCAGCACGTTTCTTGGGAAAAAAGCCACCTTTTCCCCGTTTTTTAAAAAGCCTGCGCGCTGACTGTTGGCGACTTAACCGGGCGGATTAAGATGTGGAGCTTGCCAATTATGTACGAGCTAGCGCACTCGAAGGTGTGGGCGATGTCCGTCAGAGCTCGCGCTACCTCATTTTATTTATCCGGTGTGGAAAAGACCTATGATTCTATGACTCTAACATTTAGTTTATATGCCACCTTCTCCAAATAGGGAACCCAAGGCAGCTTACAATAAAAGTTAAAACAAATCTACCTAAAATAATACATTGCTCTATACAATGTCTATTGGTGACACACTGACACCCACACTTGAGAAATGTGACTGTTTTATACACCTGGGGAGAAAGTCTAAGCTTGGGGAATGACTGGCTTTAACAAGGCATCCATAATAAAAAAAAAAGGCCAGGAAAAGTAGGCTGGTGCAATTTACCAGAGAGCAGGAAGTGAAAGGAACTGGAGCATAAGCATGCATGAGCACATATGTGTTTGCCGACTTGAGTGATGGTGAGGTGCAAGCACAACCCCTCCCTCCCTTCCCTCCCCCCTCTACCCCCCCTGCCTTTCAGACCCTCTGTCTGTGGGGACCCAAACTAGATCTTTGTCTTTTCCCTGAGAGATGATTAGCGGCGCATCGAGGGGGAAGAATGAATGAATGCATGAGTTTGGAGACAGAAAGGAGCTCTCTTGGCGTTTCTCACTGATTCAGAAAGGAGCAGGAAAGAATCCCACCCTGTGAATGGTAATTAGCCCCAAATGAGCACGCCTGGGCACAAAGCGGGCAGCTGGGCCGACCACCTCAAAGAGCTGTTTCTCCGTGTTTGCAAATATTGAAGGCCACGTACTGCACTGGGCGTGGGAGCTGGGGGGCGGGGGATGCGGGGAAGCCAAAAGTGGCCAGTACAGGAGCAGGGCCAAGCCCAGGGTGGGCTATAATAGGGAGGAGGAGGAGGAGAAGGATGATGGCTTCTGCCCAGAATCCTCTGGAGTGCCTCGCTCTGGCTTGCTGCAGTCTGCCAAGCAAAGGAAGGCGGGTATTGTGGAAGTGCTGGCTGGAGAGAGGAGGAATACAAATAGCCTACAGGTTCTTCCGCATTAAAAACAGCAGCAACAATATATTTCCTCCATCTCTTTCCACTTGGGGAGCTCCTACAGAGTTCACTTGTTGGTGGGATTAGCCATCCCAAGCGAGCATTTGCTAACCAAGAGGTTGTACGATCATAGCTTCCAGTGTTCAATCAGTGAGAGAGCATGTTGCTTTTAAAGTTTGAAATTTAATAACGACAACCACAAAGATGACAGACATTTCATTCATTGATACCTGCCTTTCACACAGTAATGGAACTCAAGGCACTTTGCAGAGTATTAAAAGCAGTATACATTTTTTTAAAAATGTTAGCTCAAAAATTAAACAATATTTTAAAAACAATCCATTTATAGAGTTAAAAACATTTAAAATTCATTAAAAGACAGACTATTTAAAAATCAACAAAGCACCACACAGTTAAAAGCCCATCACAATCAATTCTTCAAAGCCTGGCAGAATAGGAATGTTTCCATTTGCTGGCAGAAAGAGAGCAAGGAGGGGGCCATCCAAGTTTCCCTTGGGAAGGAGTTCCAAAGCCTAGGAGCAGCCACTATAGCCATTTTCACACGGGAGTAAAAGCCCGCGGTCCGACGACCGGAGACAGAGGACGTTCACATCGCGAGATGAGCTAGCATGGTTGCAAACAGTGAGGCGCCACACCTCCAACCGCTCTAGCCCAGCCGCAGGGGTGGCGCTGCCCGCACTAATCCGTGGCAGCTCCCGGTGAGAATCTGCAGAGACGCGGTAGTGTGTCTCTGCAGATCTGCCCGGGGGCGGGCTTCTGGCTGGCACGCTGCCCTGATTGGCGGAGCGCCGCCGGAAGCCGCTGGCCACCATTTTGGGCGCCGCCGAGCGCCGCCAAATGCTGCCGAGTGCCGCCGAAATTTGGCGGCGTGTGAAGCGGCGGAACCGCGTTCCCCGCAGGGACGGAACAGGGATGGAGCAAAACGCAAGTAGGTAAGCTCCGCCCCTGCGTGCGCTGCCCCGTTTCAGCCCCCCTGCGTAAGAAAAGGGCCTATGAAGACCCTTAGGGGAGCAGAAAGAAGGGCTTTTTCCAAAGATCTTATTGCTGATCTGAAAGCTCAGATATAACCAAAATGAACAATCTTCTGTGGCCACAGAAAATATATATTATTGGCCAAGAATCTATACCAAAGAGATGAGTGCAACTTTATGTTCAGAGTTATGTAATAATCATGCATCAGTAAATTGCACCATTGTGTACCTGAATGTACAAACACATGTGAAATACTCAATTGCCATGCTCAATGCACAGGTGCAATGGTGCTGTTTGTTTTACCCTGTTTCTGCTATCCTCAGCTGAATATGAACATTATGCCATGAACACACGCACACATAAACACAATATATATCTAGGCAAGTTCTCGTGGACTGTCATGATCCCAGCAGTGCCTTTGCTGGGATGGGAGCGTGACACGAACGCTCTCCACCATACCCTGTGGAAGGGAGTGTGAGCAACATGTGCCTTCCTTCCACAACACAGCTAACCTCGTTCCCGTGCTGCTCTGAGGAAGGAAGCATATGACTGTGCTTCTGCCCCCTCTGCATGGCTGGCAGTGGCAGGAGTGTCGTGCAATCACAGGTGCTTAATGGATTTTTTCTGTTAAGTGAATATCCCATCATCATGATGGGTGGGGATGGGTTGGCAGTGGGACTGTGACAACGTCGTGCAAAAGCACAACTCGCAGACTGCTGCCATCATGTCCCCATCACAGGACTGCAACACCATGAGGAAATGGCCATAGTCACATTATCCCAACTGCCAAAGGATCCCAAGGAAGATTTGCACAGCCATTTTGCTCTTGTTTTTCAAGTGCAGGATTACCACCTTCTTCAACTGCATTTGCTCCTCTGCTGTAAATAGCAACCCAGCAATGTAGGCAAGCAGAGTTTACACCCTCATTATGTCTCCAGTTTAGAATTGCCAACTTTTCAACCATTCTCTGTAGCTGTGCATGTAAGGTCAGTTTCTTGAGCAGGAGTTATAAAGGTGAAACATTTAATTGCCTTATCAGCTGCTTACTGCAACAGATTTAGTTGCTGTTAGCCGTGGAAGCTAGTTGAAAGTTTGGCAGCCCTAATCTCCATCTGTTGAAAAGCCTCACCCATTTCATATGTGTATGTCAGCCTACAGTTAAGCTATTCTTTGGAGAGTGAATGGAATGGATATATCTATCTTTTACTTATTAAGCCCATGAAGGAAGCTGAAAGTCAAAATATATCAGCATTTATATCAGCATTGTCTCCCAAATTTTAAAATCTCTCCCATGCTCATTTTTAGCAACCTGTGGATGTAATCAATGATGACTAAATTTTAAGCACTTCACTAATTTTTTCCTTTCCTTCTTTCCTTTGCTAGTATGAAATCGTAGATTTATATGCACGGGATTAGTCATTTTACATAAAGCAATGAAGTTATGATTTTTATGAAATTAAATCCTGACGTTTTTGACTAGTCGGGTGCTGTTAAGGAGATATAAGCCTGGGCAGTTAAAAATAGCTATTAATAGGTATAAATCTTGAGCATGGGTACTGGTCTCTCAGGAGTTCTGGGCCATTTCTTTCCATCGTTTGTGGATGCTCTGTAGGAAGACGCATTTTCATTGGACTGCGTTGCATCTCTGACTAGTCAGCTTCAGTGGACTGTCCAAATGGGCTGTAGCATTGTCTCTTCCTCCACTTCCTCCCCACCATGCACAACTATACAGACCTCTATCTCATCATCCCTTACTTGTCTCTCCTCCTCCATGCTACACTTCTGCTCTTTCTTCATAGGAAAATTGCTTTAGCTCTTTGATCCCTTTAGCTGCCCTTAGGCTGCGGATAGGTATTAGATTGTTGTTGTTGTTGTTGTTGAGAGAGTCTCACACACGTACACAAATATCCAAATACTCACACACCTGCACAAGAGCTAACCAAAGGAGAAGGGAGGGAAATTGTGGATAGAGGAGTCTTAGGGATTCAGGGGATAATTACCAATCCAGAGAGCAGAAAGAGAGAGAGAGAGCAGCGATGGTTTGGACCGAAGCTTAAGGACAGTTTTTGTTTGGGAATCAAACAGCAAGGCAGAGGCTGCACTGAATCACTCAAAACTGAGAGGTTTTATACCCAAAAATTACCCTGTGGATTTGGGTGTGAATGGCTGTCCCAGCCAAGTGGACAATGGGAGTTGAAACACAGGCCATTTCCGCACTGGACTGTTATACTGCTATTATTCCACTTTCAACATCCTATGGAATCCTGGGGTTTGCAGTTTAGGGAGCAACCCCAGGATTCCATAGGATGTGGGCAGTGGAATAATAGCAATATAACAGCCTAGTGAGGAAATGGCCTCAGACACAGATTCAGGTGAGAATTACCAGTCCAAAGAGCATCAGGAAAAGCAGCAATGTGGTTTAGGTATGCATCTAATGACAGTTCTCATTTGGGAATCAAGGTGACAGCATGGTGTTCAGCAAAGTGAGAGACTGCATCTGACTGCTCAGATCAGAGGGTTTATATACTCAAAATCTACCCAGCTGAGCGGACAATGGGAGTTGCAACACAGACAATGAGGTCCGGGTGGAGTTAATGGTCTTAATGTTAGGTGACAAAGAGTTGATGGCTGTCATAATAGCCCTGTACTTAACGAGAGGTCCAGGACAATGTAGGGAACATCCAGGTGTGAGGGAAATAGGGTTGAGACAATCACCGTTTTGGTGGGAACATTGGCTTGACCATTATATGCTTAAAGATGTTTCCAGCTGCATTGTTAAGCCTATCATCTTCAGAGTTGCTTTGCAATCTGCCTGACAATGACTTTGGCTGTGCCTAGGGGTGTGTGGCCGACCTGCTGTGCGATCTCACATTTTCAAGCAGTAATTTTCCTCTTTCCAGCTTGACCTTACAGTCCCCTCAGGTTCCATTTTATCTCAGTGCCAATTAATATGGGTTGCTAATTAAATAATATTTTTGCCAATTAAACCATATCTATCTGGGTGGGAGTGCGCAGGGCCATAACAATGGAGTGAACTTGTTTTGTGCTACTCCAGAGACTAGAATGAGAACCAGTGTCTTCAAATTACTAAAAAAATAGGTTTTACCTAAACATTAAGAAGAACTTCTTTACTGTTAAGAGCTGTTCCAAAGTGGCATAGGTTGCCTTGAAGGTGGATGAACTTTCCCTCTTTGGAGGTCTTTAAACCGAGGTTGGAGGTGCATCTTTCAGGAATTCTTTAGTTGTGTATTCCTGCATGGCAGGAGTTGGACTAGATGGCCTTTCCCGCCCCTTCCAAATCTAGAATTCTATGATTAAATCCCAAGATTCCATGGGAAGGAGCCATGATCGTTAAAGTGGTCTCAGACTGCTGTGATTGTGGAGTGTGGGAGAGACCTGAGACGGTTTAAACTGCTGTTCCATTTTTGGCCTTGTGTTGGTGTACCTGAGGAAGGAAAACAACAGCAAAGTTAAAACCAGAAAGCTATCTGTGATGAATCAGGCAGCTCTGAGCCTGCAAATCATAGCTGATGACTTGTCACACAGAACCTTTCAGTCAGCAGATAGAATATCCCATGTATTCTTCCCGTTTCTCCTGCAATGATTCATCCTTTTCCTCTATTTTTAAAGCCACCTATTTAAGGATGAATTTCTCAAGTACCTCCCATTTCTGCCCACTGACACTTCATCTAAATGAATCTGCTCCCCCAGATCAAACTTTGAAAAGGTTATCTTTTTGGACCACAGCTCCGAGAAGCTAGCAGCTAAAATAGCTACTGGCCAGAAGACCCTTAGGAACATTGGAGGCTGTCTTACGCTGTATTAGACCACTGGTCCATCCAGACCAGCTATTCTTAATGGGGGCCGCATGTGTGTATGGGGGGGGGGCTGGCACATTAGAAAGGGGTCACAGACTGAAACTGTGAGAAGGGGAGCCCGAGAGGTTTATGGAGGCTGTGATAATGGAACTGATGAAATATCCAAGCAGCAATCTTAACTGGAGTCAATCATTTCCCTCCTATTTATAATATCTTTCCAGCACACTGTCTGACAGTTTTCTAGACTGTCGTCGTCTAATTTGAAGCCTGATATCGTGAAACTGGCAGAAAAGCACCATGCTCAAGCATTGCTTTAGGCCTGATAGATGTTTAATTTCATACAATCTGTTTGAAAGTTTTCTCTAGTATATTGGAATGTTCAGATTTTCTTGGTGTTTGGTAATAAATGATTTTCTGTCTATCTGTTCCTGGCTTCCGTGCCTGACAGGGGCCCCCGGGAACCTGAGAAGAGTATGGGGGCCGTGGCCAAAAAAACAGTTGAGAATAGCCAATCCAGACCGCTATGGCCAATTCTGACCGCATTCCTCTAGAATAGGAGTGAGAAACTGTCACGGGTTGGGGGGTTAGGTTGTCTGTCCAGGGGATCTTGGAAAGCTGTATCCCCCTCCATACTCCCCCTATTACTGTCCCCAAATGCCCCCAAACATCTCCTTGAGGGTGCAAGAGACAATTCTGCTGTGCTGGGGAATTGATTTATACGAGGGGTGGGAAAAGTCCATCCCATGGCCTGCTTGTGGTCTCCCCAGGCCATAAAAATATTGGGGAAAAATGAAAATATTTGGCCCCAAATACCCCTTAAAAGATGCAGTGGGGCGCAATTTGCCATGTTTCTGCCTCCCTTGGTCATGTTAGGGGTGGCTTTTCTTTTCCCACCACAAAAGTTGAGTCAGCAGCCAAGAAATTGGCAAAATTGTCCCCTTTAACACTTACAAAACATTTAGAGCCATATTTTTTTCATTTAAAAAAATATTGGAGGGCCTGGAGATCAAACACAGCCCATCGGCTTCACTTTGTCCTTCCTTGCTCTAGAGTTTCAGGCATGATTCTTTCTAGCCCTACTTGGAAGTTATTCCCTTGTGGTTTTCCATCCAAGGACTAACCAGGCCTGACCTGCTTAGCTTCCAAAATCAAATGAGGTTGGATATCTTCAAAATAATACAGAGGCCTACATTTCTGGGAGCTATAGTACGAATACAACAAAGAGTCTCACGGCACAACATACGAAGGGACTTGAAACAAATGACTACCCATCAGCATCAGTCACGTGCATTGGCTCTAATTCTGACCCCAATGATACTGGTCAATGTCCTCCAATATTTCACAGATGAAAATTGGGATACGTGTCACCAAGCAACATCACAGTGTGGGCAAGGTGGCAAAAATTATTCGTGAGGAAGAACAGATAAGCTAAGAGAGACTGCAGCAGTTTGCTTTTGCAGGGGTCTACCAGGAAAAGTAAAACTCTGTCCTTTCCTCTCATAGAATCATAAAATCATAGAATCACAGAGTTGGAAGAGACCACAGAGGCCATCCAGCCCAACCCCCTAACATGCAGGAACCCTCATCAAAGCATTCCCAACAGATGGCCATCCAGCCTCTGCTTAAAAACCTGCAAAGAAGGTGACTCCACCACAGTCCGAGGCAGCGCATTCCACTACCGGACAGCTCTGACCTTCAGCAAGTTCTTCCTGAGGTTTAAGTGGAATCTCTTCTTCAGTTTGAATCCAACAGCGGAAAACAAGCCTGCTCCTTCCTCAATATGTCATCCCTTCAAGTATTTAAACATGGCTATCATGTCCCCTCTTAACCTTCTCTTCTGCAAACTAAACATACTCAGCTCCCTAAGCTCTTCCGCGTAGGGCAGTGGTTCTCAACCTGTGGGTCCCCAGATGTTCATGGACTTCAGCTCCCAGAAGCCCCAGCCACTATGGCCAATGTTCAGGGCTTCTGGGAGCTGAAGTCCACGAACATCTGGGGACCCACAGGTTGAGAACCACTGGCGTAGGGCAAGGCTTCCAGACCACCATTTTGGTCGCCCTTCTCTGGACACGTTCCAGCTTGTCAACATCCTTCTTGAAATGAGGTGCCCAAAACTGGACACAGTATTCCAAATGAGGCCTAACCAATGCAGAATAGAGTGGTACCATTGTCTCCCTTGATCTAGACACCATACTCTTATTAACACAACCAAGAATCGTGTTGGCTTTCCTGGCTGCCACATCACATTGCTGACTCATGTTCAGTTTGTGGTCCACCAAGACTCCTAGATCCCTTCCACATGTACCGTTATCCAGCCACGTGTCCCCCATCCTGTATTTGTGCATTCCATTTTTTTTCTGCCTAGGTGCAGGACCTTACATTTCTCTCTGTTGAAGCTCATTTTATTAATAATAATAATAATAAAATTTATTTATATCCCGCCTCTCCCAATGGATTGAGGAGGCACTACAACAGTATATAAATACATTAAAGGCAATTAAAACATAACCCATCCTCCCCACCCACCAACCCATCTAAACCCCCTAAAACACATTAACTATTAAAAACAAGAAGATAGCTGGTGGGAGGCGGTGGAGCACTAGTCTGGGAAGGCCTGTCGGAAGAGAACAGTCTTGACCGCTTTTTTAAAGCGATCAAGACTGGTAATATGCCGGGTCTCTTCCGGCAGGCCATTCCATAACTTTGGGGCGATAGAAGGCCCTCTGGGTAACTGCAGCCAACCTAGTTCTGACCAGCTGCAGTAAATTCCTCCCAGAGGACCTTAATGTGCGGAGCGGATTATATGGGAGAAGGCGATCCTGCAAGTAGGCTAGCCCCAAGCCATGAAGGGCTTTAAAGGTAAGAACCAACACCTTGTACTGTGCCCAGAAACCAATAGGGAGCCAATGTAAGGACTTCAGAATTGGTGTTATATGGTCAGTTTTAGATCTTCCGGTGACCAACCTGGCTGCCATATTCTGAACCAATTGAAGTTTCCGGACTAAGCACATGGGTAGCCCTATGTAGAGCTCACTGCGGAAGTCAAGCTGTGAAGTTACCAGCGCATGCACCACTGTTTTATTAGCTTTGGCCCAGCTCTCCAAGCTGTCAAAGTCATTTTGAAATTTGATCCTGTCCTCTGGAGTATTAGCAACCCCTCCCAATTTAGTATCATCTGCAAATTTGATCAGCATGCTCTCTACTCCTTCATCCAAGTCATTAATAAAGATATTGAATAGCACTAGGCCCAGGACAGAACCCTGTGGCACCCCACTAGTCACCCCACTAGTTCTCTCCTTTTCCTCCTACCAAGTAAATGGAATGAAAACTGCTTTTGCACTTCAAACTCAGGCCCTTTCCGCAGGATGGCGCCCTTCTAGCATAGGGACATGAGAGGAGCGGGACTGCAATGACACTTCCATATGACGTCACCATGGTCCCGCCCTTCTCATATCCCCAGCCAGCATGATCATGGGGTGTATTGTTGATGGAAAAACTCTATTAATGGCATGGCTTCCATTGCCACTGGCCAGAAGCACCATCATGTGCTTCTTTCCGCATTGCAGCATGGAAAGAAGGCTGGCTACAGTGCAGAAGGAAGGAGCGTGTCCCTCGCACTCCCTTCCACAGGCAGCAAGTTGGGTGCAGAGGGGAGCATTGGGGATATGCTCCCATCCCATCAGAGGCACTGCCAGGATTGCAAGGGGACGATGTGGGAGAGCATTGTTGTGCGGAAATGGCTTCAGTTTTCAGATACTGAAGTAAACTGAAGATAAAGAGAAAGTGGAGGAGGAGAGAAAACCTGGGACTTTCTAAAAGCAGCTGAAAAAGTGGGATGAGAGGGAATTAATTTAGACTGTCCCTGCCAAATTGGGACACTGGACAGTATGCTGAACAGCCTCAAAGGGTTGTTGTGTGGAACACAGAGAGAATGTGCATAAAGACTACAAGGAAGGGAAAGTGAGGAATAAATACAATGGACACAATCATGTCCCGGCAAAATCTTTTTAGCAGTCCCCCTTTTCTGAGCGTGCATGCATGTGTGTGCATGACCGCACACATAGGTGCATGATTCTCCCACCAAAATAAGCAAGCTATTACTTCTGCTTTGTGTGGGTTGGGCCATGCCCCCTGAGTTATCCCTAAAATTTAGCAATGGTTGCTAGGAGAATGAATCTGTCTCTCCCCCCGCCCATGGCTTTCTTCCAGGAACTTTTCTTAGTACTTGTTGTTTTTCTGGCTGTTTTTTTCCCCACCTCGAAATGTGGGGAACCCAAGTTTGGCCACTGAGCACAACTCAGCCCTCATAGAATGCCGAGGCTGGGATTTGGTGGAGGCAGATGGTATTGTGTGTGTGTGTGTGTGTGTGTGTGTGTGTGTGTGTGTGGGATTGCTGAGACTGTGTCGATTTGGCCCACTTTGGAGCTGCTCCGGTTCTTGGCTCCGCAGCCGCCCTTTCCTGCCAGGCTTCCCAAAGAGCCCTTTGTTCCTGAGCTGAGTTCTGGGCTGCTTTCGAGGGCAGCCCTTCTTGGTGGCTTCTCTCTGCAGCCAGGGGAGCTGGGTGCGCCATGAAGGAATGTGCCCTCCTCAATACCCACCAAATCCATGCATGACAAGCTTGAAATCGAGCTGTCAGTTCCCGTCTGGACAGCCCTTCACCCCTCATTCGATCTGCCTTGTTAGGCTCCGCTCGCCATTCAGCTAACACAAACAAACCACTTAACCCCCGGCTCACATACACAACCCACCACTCACCCTCCTCTTTTTTTTTGTTCCTCCTCTGCCTCCCCCCTTCCTGCCCCACCCCTCCAAAACTCCCAGAGAGCAAGGGTAAAGGAAAACCTTGGCCTTGGCAACCAGGCTTGGCCCTCCCTCCTATGAGAGGCCAGCCCACCAAAGTTTTATGACTGGTGGTGCAAAGGTTGGCACCGTTGCCTCTTAGGTCTCCTTCACACATCGCAAAGACAGCAGCTTGATAATGCTTTAAATGCTATGGCTGCACCCTATGGAATCCTGGGGATTTGTAGTTTCACAAGGTATTTAGAATTCTGAGACAGGGCGCTGTTACTGCAGTCTAGGCCTACCCGGAGATAGCACCCGATATCACTTTGATATCAAACGACTTGGCTTTCCCCTGCCACTCCGCTCCACGTGTTTGCGAGGCCACCGAACAAGCACGCAAACAGGCACGGCCGATAATTGCCGAGACATTCCTTTCTCCACCAGGCAGGCCAGACATAGCCGGTTCGTCGCTTCAGGGACCTTTCCGGCAAACACCTCATTAAGTATGCACGGTACTAACAAAGGCTACCTGCCCCGAGCAGGCTGCTGGACAAAGGTTGTGCCGTCCACTGGTAAGCGCTGCGCATTTGCATACTGGCCACACTATTGTTAACTCGGCTCTGATTCCATCATGCAAAGTTGTGACCTTTCCGAGACATTGTCTCGCACCCAAAACTCATTGTTCTCCCTAAGTAAGGCATGGCCTGCAGTCCCAATTCACCCTATAAAAACCCCTGATTCCGAGATCTTCCTCGGATCGCTCCTGAGTTTCATCCCGTCTTGCTGCTGCTTTGCTTGGCGAGCTCCCCTCAGCTAATCAAGCTGAGCTTCTTCTCTGCACCCCCGACTTCTCCCGCAAGGTCCAGGATGACGAGACAAGTGTTGTATCACCCATTTTCCCCAAAATCTATATCCTTAGCTCAGTCTCTATTCTCCTAGTTAGCTGTATCTTTAATTTTTATCTGTCTGCAATAAAGCATCATTTTTATTAGCGTACATCTGTGTGGCTGCTTGGCTGACCTGACCCCGTAGACATTGGGTTGCAAGATCCTGCTAAGTTACCCTGCCTCTCCCTAGCTTAAGGGAGTGCTCCAGCTAATTTTCCCCAAATATTGCTTGTTGTTGTTTGGTTATTTAGGTGTCCCTCCCGGGACCCCCAGAGAACAGGGTAACAGCGCTCTAGCACCTGACCAAACTACATATCCCAAGATTCCATAGGATGCAGCTATGGCATCTAAATGCTCTAATGATACAGTTTCTTAGGGCCTTTCATAGGTATCCAAAAAACTGGAATTGATGGCCGTCTCATAATTCAGTAATCGAGATGGATGGAACCAATGACTTCCTTCATTTTTGTTCACACCCTCCAACTTTCCTAATTTGGCAGGAATAGTCCTGATTAATCTTCTGTCATCCCATTTTTTCCAGCCACTTTTAAATTTCTCTCCAGCTCTCCCTTTCCATTTCTGCTCTCAGCTCACTTTGACTGCTGAGAAATGGATTCAAAGTGAAGAAGTAGTTTGCACCCAGTGAACTCAGCAGGAGGGAGAGGATGGGAAAGAATCTTGCCCTTCCAAGTAGGCTCAAGCAAAAGCAAACTGCCACAGCCTCCACTAGCTGATGTTCTTCCTCATTAATAACATTTGCTATCTCGTCCACAGGCTGATGTTGCTTGGCCCCATGCGTCCTGGTATTCTTCTGTGAAATGTTCACATAACAAAAGCATTGTGGTTATCGGCAGCCTCCTCCTTTCTTTTCTCCAGCGGCTGTCTTTGCTCTAGCAGTCCTTGTGAGTTTCAGGAACATTACATCTCTCCAAAAACCAACCCTGCAGGACTGTATTTGTTGTTATTGTTGCTGTTGCTGCTGTTATTGGGTACTTCAAGTCAAATCTAAATTCTAGTCATCCTATAACAGGGTTTTGTCAGAGAACAGTGTGTGGAATATTCCAGTGGCCCCTCCACATTCACAAGGTTTTGGGCTGCAGAACTCTCACGAAAAAACACGAATAGCTCCCCCCTCCGTGATCTCGCTCCCATTCTCCTCCAGAACTTCTTGCCTCCCATTCTTTTTTTTTTTTAAATTTTATTAATTTTCCAGAACACATAAAACAGGGGCATATGTCACTGTATTGGTATTTCCCTCCCCAACAAGCTTCCCTATATTATTCTTTCCCCAGTTAAGTCATTACTATCATTTCCATAATGAATCCTCCATTTTTGCACAAATACGTTTTTACTTAGTCATCACATGTATCTATATTTTTAACCAATCCATTACTCCTTTCCATTCTCTTTCAAAATTATGAATAGATTTGTTTTTGAAAGAATATGCTATTTTTTCAGTCTCAACCATATCCAACATTTTTAGTTTCCATTCTTCTAAGTTAATTTTTAATTTTCCTTTCCAATGCTGGGCATATGTCAACCATGCCGCTGTAATCAAATACAATATTATCTTTTGATATCTTCTAATCTTTCAATTCTGACCCAATTATATTCAACAAAATAAAATTCAGGTGCCAATTAAAAATTCACTTTACAAACCTTTTGAATTACATAATGAATTCCCTTCCAAAATTTCTTTGCATTTTGACAAGTCCACCACATATGAAAGAAGATTCCCACCTCCTCTCCACATCTCCAGCACTTCACATCTCCTTTTTTTGTTATTCTTTGCAACCTTTCTGGAGTCATATACTATCTATACATCATCTTATAGAAATTTTCTCTTAAGCTTAAATTCAGAGTAAATTTTATATCTGTTTTCCATACTTTTTCCAAAGCATCTAATTCAATGGGGTGGCCTACATTCTGGGACCATTTGATCATTGTCCCTTTTATTACGTCTGGTTCCATTTCCCTCTTTAATAGTAATTTGTATAGTTTAGAGATTCTCTTCTTTTGATGTTCGTTCAACAGTAGATCCAATTCTTTTTCTTTTCTCAAATCCATATAGTTTTTGATCCATTTTAAACCTTTTGTTTAATTGTCGCCAAGGGAACCAGTTTAATTCATGTCCATCAACTTTCAACTCTTCTGCCATTTTCATTCTTGGGTTATCTCCCTCCTATTTCAATATATCATAATATGTTAATAATTTTCCTTGTTTTGTTCAGGTAGTTTTCAACGCTTCCTGAGGTGATGTCCAAATTGGGAGTTTTGTATATATTTCTTTTTTATCTGTAGCCAAACTTTTAATAAGGATTTTCAGATGCAATGACTGTTAAATTCTTTATTCACCCCTAACTTATTGTAACACAAATAAGCATGCCATCCAAATCTGTTGTCGAATTCTTCCAGATCTTTTGTCAGTGATTTTTCTAACAAAATCCAATCCTTAATCCAATCCAAACAACAGGCATGGTAGTATGTCTTAAGCGATGGCAGATCTAGTCCGCCTCTTTGTTTTGCATCCTGTAATATTTTAAATCTTATTCTTGGCTTTTTGCCTAACCAAATAAATGTTTGAACTTCTTTTTTCCATTCTTTAAACACTTTCCCATTTCCAATTATTAGCAGATTTTGGAAGAGAAACATAAATTTAGGTAATAAAGTCATTTTAAAAGCTTTAATCCTCCCCAAGAAAGACAAATTTAATTTGCTCCATTTCGCCATATCATTTTCAGTGTCTTTCCATGTTTTTTGGTAATTATTACCAAAATAATTCTTGGTTCTTCTTTGTGATAGATATTCCTAAATATTTTATTTTCTTAGTGGATTGGCATCCTGATAGCCGCCACTCCCCTCCCATTCCTTTGCCTCTGGCCCTGCTGTTGGTGGGAGGAGAAAAAAGGCAAGCTAAAAGGCTTACTGGTACTTTCCCCTCAGACTGAGAAGAGGAGTTCTGGGGTTCTAGATACTTCTGGTCGCTGTCTTGAGAAAAGAGGCAGTAGGAGCAAAGAGAGTGTCTGACCAGTCAGCCGCCAATACACACCAAAATGTGCAGCCACATGGCAGAGAGGACGTGTTTCCAGAAGTGGGAGGGGGCTTAAAAAGGAAAAAAACATCCTTTTTAAACACAAGCCTGGCAAGCCTGGGGTGAGGAATGCAAGGAAATGGGAGGAGGAAAATGCAGTGGGGGAGGCAAGCACATGCCTTGCAAGTAATCAAATTTGCAAAGGTCAAACCTGTGAATGCGGAAGGAGGACTGTAATTTTGTAATTTTGTGAGGTCTTCAGAAACTCTGTTACTTCACCGAAATTACAATTCCCTGCACCACTGGACAAACTAGGTCTAACTCAAGGGTATAGAAGTGGAGGGGAATATCCTTGGCTACTTTCACAATGAGACAAACTCTAGGTTTGAGAGAGGCCTAAGTGAAGCACCCAGTTCCCTGCTAGGAGTCCCCTCTTTCATTGGTATTTCAAGGTCTTTAACCCAGATTTTGGGAAAGAGGCTTCCTTGTACTACTTTCCCCCAAATGTCAGCACACTACTGGCCAGGCTGTGGGATTCTGGGAATACTTCTAAGCTCTATTACATCTATACAAATTTCCAGGCTTTTACGTCCTGCCCTGCCTCAGTTTCCCTCTGTTTTTCGTTGGTTCCTAAGGCAGGGTTGAAGGACACAGGAAACATCTGCAATTCTCCTCAAAGCTAGTGGAAATGATGTTTTTTTCCTGCTCTGAGCGAAAGCCTCTCCCCCGCCTTCATAGTATCTTCGCTATCAAATTCATTTTCCCCACTTTATTTGTAATTTTCATAAATCACAGGGTTAAGCTTCCTTATAAAAAAGAAAACTATAAAACCCTGTAGGTTCATAGACTGGAAAACTAGTTTTGACATTTCTCTGGAAAAACAATAACCGCTTCCCACACATATGTACACACAAGTCCTTTTATGGCAGGCCTCATTTTATATTTTTTTTTCCAAAAAGAAATTAATATAACATTGGGTTTAACATTTACAGACATAACTTTTAATGCTAATAGAAAAATAGAAATCATTTTTAAATGAGAATTCTAAATCCTTCCAGATAATTTCTTTGGAAAATTGCCAGTTTGGAAACCCCAAGGGGAATGGCAAACATTTTTTTTTTTTTTTTGAGAGAGAGAGTTTTACCCATCTCTTCTTGGATGCTGCTCGTTAAGCTTGTGGTTCCACTTTTCTGCTTAGGCAAAACAACAATGGGTTGCCAACAGTACCCATATTTAAATTTTCATAGTTCCTGTAACTCCGATAACTACTTTTTTTTTTTTTTTTAAACTGATGTGGTGAGTTGGTTTAATACTTATCTTGGCCACAAATTCACTAGGTACTCTTAAGCAAAATCCTTTATTGGAAACATTCTACCATGATGGAATTAGAATCCCCATTCATAAAATATTTGCTCCTCAAGGCAGTGGGTACACTAAAATACATTTCTTGGCTTGCTAATTTTCTATTTGGAGGATTTTTTTTTTAAAAGGAGCAATCACCACGGACGACCACTTATACGTTATGCAAAAAGAGAAGAGGTATTATCAAACCAGTCTAAACACCCTAAAGGCTTCAGATCTCCTCTGAGCAGGGTCAGCCCTGGTTAGCACTTGGATGGAAGACTGCCAACAAATACCTGTGAGGTAGGCTATATTTCAGGGGAAGGAACTGGCAAAATCACCTCTTGAGTATTCCTTGCTTAAGAAAACCCTATGAGATTCACAGGGCTACCATAAGACAACAAGCAACTGGAAGGCACATACACACATGTTGTCAAAGCAGAAGACAAAAAACGGCACAGATTTGTATATGGTAATTTATATTGGTAGGTTTTAAAACATGGAAATTACTGTGATATCAACATAAATTTGTTGTTGTTAACTGCCTTCAAGTTGACTTTGATTTATGGCAGTGGTTCTCAACCTGTGGGTCCCCAGATGTTTGTGGACTTCAGCTCCCAGAAGCCCCAGCCACTATGGTCAATGCTCAGGGCTTCTGGGAGCTGAAGTCCAAAAACATCTGGGGACCCACAGGTTGAGAACCATTGATTTATGGCAACCCTATGAAAGAAAGACTTCCAGGTCACCCTATTCTCAACATCCCTGCTCCGGTCTTGGAGACTTAGGGCAGCCATGATCTCCTTGATTGAGTCTGTCCATCTCTAATGAGGTCTTCCTTTATTCTTACTGCTTTCTACCTTACCAAGCATTATTATCTTTTCTAGTGAGTCATGTCTTCTCATGATATGGCCAAAGTATGACAGCTTCCATTTCGTCATCTTGGCTTCAGAGAAAGAGGTCAAGCTTGATTTGCTCTGGGAGTCATTTATTGGTCTTTTTAGCAGTCCATGGTATCCACATTTCAAATGAGTTGATTTTCTCAATAGAATGGCCTAAATCCTATTGTCAGACCCAAATAGAGTAGATCTAGTGGAACAACTGGTTTTACCTACTTGACCATTCAACAGTTGATTCCATGTGTTTATTCTAATTGGGACTAACCAATGGGATTCCAACCAATACATTCTCCCCAAAACAGAGAAGGACTGTTCAAGCAGCTTGTGTGCTGGCTGTTCAGTTCATTGGGCAAACTATTCTCTCTTTTTCGGGGTCTTTATCTTCAAACTAGATGTGGACTAGACAGCCTTCCCAGCATAGGATGCCTTCTAACATGGAACCATCCTCTTTAAAGTAAGATGCCTAGCCACTTTTGTGTTGTTGTTGTGTGGCTTCCAGTCATTTCTGACTTATGGCAACCCCAAGGCAAACTATTACAGGCATTATTCAGAGGGGGTTGAAAGAGAGTGACTTGTCCAATATCACCCAGCAGGTTTCCATCACAACGCAGTTGTTTAAACCCTGGTCTCTCTGTGTCCTAGTTGAACACTCAAATCACTGTTCCATGCTGGCTTTCTGATCACGGCAGCTGCCTGTGAATCCCCTGCTTTGTCCTTCAGTTCTTATAGTGGTGTAGCTAGAGCTTTTCCTGCCCAGGGGCAGTCCCTGGGTTTGCCAGCCCTCTCAGGGGAGGGAGGACCTATCCAAAATAACAAATAAAAGCCACTCAATTGGCATTGGGTGATTGGGCTCTGGGTGCTCAGAGGCGACATGCTCATGCTGGCATTGCCTCCTCAGAGGCTCAGCTGGGCTGGGCTCATCTCTGGTCTCAGAGGTGGAGGGCGGGAAGGCAGGCACTTCTCCTCGCCTCATTGGGGCTCCTCTTCTCTCCTCCTTTTCTCTTTCCCTCCTTCTCTGCCTGACCCAAGGGTCTGCCAGTATCAGTGCTGCTGCTTTGGCTGGAAACATGTTTGACTCTGGATTAGGCGGGGAAGAGGGAGGGGACAGGAAGGGGGAATGGACAGCCCTCTTTCCCAGGGTGGCATGCCCCCTTCAGCAGACCTCTCCGGGAACTGCCGGGCTTCTGCCAGCGCGTGGAGGGTGGCCCAGAACTGCCACCCAGGGCACACCGCCTGTCGCCTCAATATTCCACTGAGTTCTTACATAAAGTTTGAAGTAGATGATTTTGATGAATCTCTGCTTTGGATTCGTTGACTGACCATTCAGTCATTCTTAGGGCAGATAAGGAGCAGACCCATGCATGTGTGTGCCATCAGGTTCCTTGTATAATTATGGTGGTCCCATGAATTTCATAGGATTTTCTTCAGTAAGGAATACTCAGTGGTGGTTTGCTATTGCCTTCTGCTGTATATACTCTCCACCTCCTGGTATTCCTCGGCAGTCCGCCAACCAAGTAGAAGCAAAATTGCCTCCACTCAGAGGAGGCTGCACACTGTCCCTCTACATAAGTCAGTACTCCATGTCTGTCCGTCTGTCTGCCTGTCCAAGTTTTATCAGAATTCAGACCCACATTGGCAACCATGTTGAGAATCAATGAGCAGTCTGCTGTCAAAATCATTCTGTCATTTCTTGCATAATCTAGAAGCAAACCTTTTGGGGTGTTAGAAGGGATTGCTGAGTATAATGCCGACACCTTACAGGTACATGACGGTTTACAAAGAAAAGAGGGGAGGTCCTTGCCCCAAGGAACACATAGTATAAAATTCAACACAGGGAAGTCAACAAAGATGGGGGAGGAAGGGGGACAAAAGGCAGGAGGCACAGGCCAACAATTTGCCTTGTTTCCATTTCATAGACTCAAGCTTCATTAGAAGATTACCTGCTGTAGGACATGGGGCCTTGTGAAGAATGCCAAAGACCAAGGGCAGCTGGTGCCTCCAGAGTCAATGGGGTAGTGAATCTGCACTGTACTGGAGTCTGAAATTTAAAGGAGATGTTTGTGATATTAACTTTATTGGAGAGTTTGGACTAAAGTTTAAAGTTTGGACTAAAACACAGAGCAGATTCATAACTCCACTGAGAGCTAAGTTGCCTGTCTCCACTGAAAAAGACTTTGCTGAAATAGTGGCTTGGGGGAAGGAATCTCAAGGAAGAAAAAGAAGGGGCATCATAGAGGCATTCTAAGGCCTTTCTGCACTACACAGTTATAGTGTTATTACTCCACTTTCAACCTCTTACGGAATCCTGGAGTTTGCAGTTTAGGGAGGGGCATTTAGAATTCCCAGCCAGAGAGCTCTTTGGCCTCAGTAAACTACAAACCCCAGAACTCCACAGGATGTTGAAAGTGGAATAATAGCACTATAACAGTATAGTGCAGAAAGGCCCTTAGAGGCAGTGCTTTGCAGAAGAATTATCATGGGAGACAGGGCAAAGTTGTTTGAGGTAGCAGGAGACTGCTGATTGACTGATCTACATCGATTTACACCCTCTTTTTATACCCAAATTGGCATTTGAGGCAGCTCACAACAAGGTTACAAAATGAAGGTTTTAAAGAAAAGATACAGATAAAAGTGTGAGGAAAATATACCATTAAACCACAATTAAACTAGCTGTAATGCTAAAATACACTTGAAAGAAAAGAAAAGCCTTTGGACAGCTGAGGGTCCCAGTGCAAGAAAACTCAGTATCCTGTGCAGGAACGTATCAGGATAAAACAATGAAGAACTAGGGCTTTAAAAAAATACACATTCTCCCATCCTTGAGGAGAAAGGGTTGGAATGCCCTGTTGAAAATAAGGCTTGTGGGGAGAACAACTTTTCACTTCTTTGTTTTTGTGCACAAGAATGAATTATGCAGTGATTTACATCCCTAATAGACAGGCGGCCATGGAGGGCTTTGAAGATAAGAAAATTGAGTAGGAAATGGAAGTAAGCAGGAGGCAAGGAAACAGCATTGCCCCCTGCAGCTACCAGAACTTTGGGATTTGCCAAACAGGGTGTTAGTACCTGCTTGATAATTAATTGAGAGCTGACAAGGAGATCTGTTGTTTATGGTGCATGGATCTGTCCTTTAGCACTCAGATCTCTGCTGGTGAAATTCAGGTCCCCCCCCAACCACCTCAATCTTACTGTTCCTTTCCGTCTGCCCTTGCAGAGTTGGACGGCTTGCTCCGTTTCCTCTTTCTTCCTTCACCCCTCTCTCCCCTCCTGTGTGCGAACCATCCCCAAACCCTGGCTCTTAATGAAAGGGCAAGTGTACAAAATTTTCTTTGACACAATTAAAAAGCCCGGGGTCCCGGCCCTCTCAGCTTGCGTCAGTGTGTTAAATTAATGTAGCATAAAAAATCATTATGCGGGGACACAGATGGACGTGGCCAAGCAGAAAATGCGATGTGCAAAGGCAGAAGGCCCCCGGTTACCCGTGTAAACATTAACGCGAAGACAGGGTTCCAGGCCAAAGGGAGGAGGCACAGGAAGCTCCCAGTTTGCCGAAGTGATGGAGAGGCAGGATTTAATGCCCATAAGCAAGGGCACAGGAATCAAACTTTTCAGGAATTCATGCTGGTTGTCCTAGAACTCCTCATCTTTGTTATTGTTTTTTTTTTTCTTCCCCTGCAAAGACTTTTTGATGCTCAGTAGAGAGTGAAAGGTATTTTGTACATGCTCAAATGCAGCATACTCAAAAGCCAAGAAAAGGTATTGGGTAGCTTCCATGGAGAGGAGCCAGTGTAGTGTAGTGGTTTGAATGTCAGACTGGGGTTCTGAGAGACCAGGGTTCATGTTGGGAATAAGGGTTTCCCAGGGTGTTAGCCCTGTTGGGAAATTCTATGGAAGCTAAATCTGTCAGGAATCAGCCTACTTTTAGCAGAGTAACAGAAAAAGCAGGTCTAAATTTGTGTATGGCTTTTCTGATCTCAAACTGACTGAAGAAACAAAACAAGTGCAGGCAGCTTCAGGTTACAAACTTAGAATGGTTTACTAATGGCTTCTACATTCTGTAGTAGTATCTTCGTTCTTAACTCAGCATCTTCTGATGGAGATGCAAAGCATGGTCGGAGACAAGGCAAAGGAAGCAAAAAAAAAAAAAAATGGAGGAGAGAGAGAGCTGAGAGGGGTCTCTTTCTTTTATAAGACGAGTGACCCAAGCAACTGTCCTGGGTCACATGATCTGATCACCTGAACACCAGGTATTTATGATCATGCAATTGAATGACAGAATGGCAAATGGTGGAGCTTTGGCATGCAAAGGAGAACAGAAGTCCTATGCTAGCTATGCCCACTTGCTCTAAGAACAAGATGTGGGGAGAGAGAATGCTGGAATTTTTCCAACAGTTCAAACCCTTGCTCTGCTATGGAAATGCTTGTAAAATATATGTATTGTACGATGAATATATTATTAACAGAATGTATGGTGGGTTCTTCACCCCACTGCTATGTGGTACTCCAAGATTAGACTTCTGTGGATGACCTGGGTTAGATTGCTGCAACGCATTCCGAGTGGGGCTTCCCTGTAGAGACAGTTCAGAAATTACAATTGGTACAGAGCACAATAACTAAAATGCTTGGGGATATAATACTAATGCATATGAATCAAATGAGTGCTGGGCTAGGACTCTGGGAGACCAAGGTTCAAATCTCCTCTCGGCCATGGAAACCTGCTGGCTGATCTTGGGCAAGTCACATTCTTTCGTCATTGGAGAAAGCAATGATAAAGCTGATTCAGGACTCTTTGACAGAACCCAATTACAGTGCTTTGGTTCCACATTAACTGCCATGGCAATATCCCATGGAATGATGGGACTTGTAATTTGGGAAGGAGTATTTAGAATTCTCAACCACAGTGTTCTAGTAGCTCAAGAAACTACAAACCCCAGAATTCCATGGGATGCAGGCATGGCAGTTAAAGTGGATTCCTTACATTATAGCTGTGTAGTGTGAAGTGCCCTCATTTTTGCAGTGGAAAACAACTGAATTAGCCTTGTCAAGAAAACTGTAGGATAGGTTTGCCACAAGTCAGAGTGATTTCAAAGGCACATAATGCCAACAACTAAGACTTCATAGAGCTATTGCACACCCAAGTCCCCACCTCACTGTCCTTCCCCACCTCCCACTCCTATCACTATACAACCCTCCTATGTAAAGTGGAAGGTTGGTGTTTAGCAGCTAGGTAACAAAATGGGAACAGGAATTCTTTCTCAAAAGACCCTGCCATTGAATTCTTAACCTTCCCACCAGTGTGACCTCTCACAGCCTCCTTCTGGTCACCACAGCAGTTCAGGGAGAAAAGAAAAAGAGATCCTCTATTTCACTTGAGCAAAATTACCTTTGCTTAAAGGACAGCATCTGGGTCTCCCTGTCTCGCCATCAAGACAAAGGACTCTAAGACCTGGAAAGTGCTTGGGTGCTTGGGTTGGGGGCCTGTGAAGGTGGATGAGGTGTCCGCGGTGAGGGCTGGATCTAGCTCCCTGACAGCCACAATTAACATGTCATTATGGTCAAGCACAGATGGGGGTAACAGAGCAGAAAACAAGCCCAGCACATGCAATGGCTGTGGGAGCAAAGGGCAGGAGGCTTACACACAGGGGAGGCACAAAAGGCAGGAGAGGCAGCTATCAGGCTTCCACTTGCTTTGATGGGCTGGTTCACACATGCAGGCTGCGTTGTTTGCTTTCTCAACACACCGTTTTGCTGAGCTCGTTTTTGAGCGTCAGTCGCCATGTGACCTAAAAGCAATGTGTTTGGGTCGAGGCAATATGAAAACAATGGTGTCCATGGAGTTTGATCTGTGGTCTGACAGCTCTTTCACCTCATGCTGCATGAAGGAACCCTGAGGTCATTTAAGCATGTATCACCCTGGAACGTTTGTAGCTAATACCGAATGGACATCTTATGGGTCCTTGCGGAACATGAGGCTCATTTTTAAAGAAAGCAAAGCTTTTCTGAAAGTCATGCCCTGTAAACTTACAGAGGCAACGCTCGCTTTCTTTCTTTCTTTCTTTCTTTCTTTCTTTCTTTCTTTCTTTCTTTCTTTCTTTCTTTCTTTCTTTCTTCCTTTCTTCCTTTCTTCCTTTCTTTCTGCTCTTAGGTGTATGGGTACAAGAAATGGCCTATGTCAAGGGCTGGTGTCTTCTGCATATGTCCCTCACACATGCTCTTTGCTCCATATTATTTCATGGCTAGGATCCTGCCTCAGGGTTGCACGGCGTAAATCCCCATATACAGAGTTACAGTGTGATTCTGCTACTCAGCCCTTGTGTTGAAGGTAACCTTGTCCCACTGAATGCACACGCAAATGGAGTATCCAAGTATGGCACTCCCTCCCAAGGGAGGCTCGACTAACCCCCTCTCTGCCCTCATTTCATCAATAGACCTTAATAGGCACTCAGCTTTCAACCTATTGGAGTAGCAGGAGGTATAATGGTTGTGCTTCTTAAAATATGAATGTTTATTTATTATTCATTCATTCGGTATATACTGTGCCTTTTTCCTAGGAGGATACCCAAGGCTTTATGTGTTTGATATGTTTTTAATATGTGTGTCATGTGGTTTTAATTGTTTTAAATCAACCTTTTTACTGGATTGGTTGTTAATGTACTTTTCCACCACATATTGTTTTGCCTTTTAAAAATAAAAAACTTATAAACTCCTTTGGTTCTCATGTTGAGAGAAAGATGGGATATAACAAATAAGTAACTGAATGTGCAACAAAATGCGCGTGAGCTTCCATGTGCATCAACATGCACATTGAGACCACATGTACAATTCTGTTTCTGCAGCCTCAAACTGAACGTGGACATTCTGCATCAAACAAAATTGTCCAACCTCTTCCGTAGAGAAGCTTACACCGGAATAAATCAATAATGGGATTCTATCCCATAAGTTTCTGGGCTCAGGTTTCCTTTTGGAAACCTGTTCTGGAACTGAGCCCTATTTTGAATGAAGTCCTGGTCTTAAAAGTTCTTTGCACACTAATGTTCCACCCATCACCGTGTCCCAGCATCTTGGAGCAGAGTGGATGAACATCAGCTCCATGGACAGGCATGGGAAGTGTCATCTACATTCAGCATACTACACCAACTGCTATTCAGGCATGTAGAATATTTTCTGATATCGTATTGCTGGGATAGATCCTCCATCAGCATTTTCCTCATCTTGAAAGTAGAATCTGGTTAAATTGGTTCCCATATAGACAACTGGTAGAAAGATTCTGTATAGATTTAAAACTACAAGGTTTTGACATAACAGAAAAGGCTGGCTTGATAAAACTTATGTTTGAAAACCCACCTCATTTATTCGCCAAAATATATAAAGAAATTTTGAAGCAAGAGAGAGAAGATGAAACAATTAAAGAAACTATAATTACCTGGGCTCAAAATATAGGATATCGAATACAACTAGAACATTGGGAACAAAGTTGGAAAACTACACAGAAATTCACAGCAGCTCAGAATCTAAAGGGAAATTTCTTCAAGATCTTCCATAGATGGTATATGAAACCAATTAAACTGAAAAAAATATATAATACAGGTACAGGAATCTGCTAGAAATGTCAAAGGGAAGTTGGAACAATGTACCATTTATGGTAGACTTGTAACAAGGCTGAAAAGTACTGGAATGAAATACACAAAAGAATAAGCATAATCTTACAAATTGAATTCAATAAAATACTAGAAATATATTTACTGAATATGCTACATATGATTGACCAAAACACAACAAAAAAATATTGGAGGATCTTACTTTATATGATAACAACAGCAAGAACTGAATATGCTAAAATTTGGAAGAATGAAGAGATCCTCAACGGCAGACCAGTGGCTAACTGCCTTGGAAGAAATAAAAAATGCAGATATAGTAACTCAGAGACTCAAAGGTCAAACAGATGAAGATATCAAGAGAGAATGGGACCCTTTGAAACAGTTCCTTCAAAAGTAGAAAATGCAAAATTAGTAAAACAAACAGCTCTGATCAGTAAGGTTGACTTAAGGAAATGGGGTAACAAACTTAAGAAGCTTTCACTCCAATGAAGGAGGGAAAATTATTGATTTGACTTTGAATAAATTGGAAAAGTGTACCTAGATTTGATAAATGATGTAAAGACATCTGAAAAGACTAAAACTAAAACATTAGACAGATTAGAAATTTCAGAAACAAACAATTAATTGAATGAATGTTTGTGTGTAGTGTGGTTAGAAATTAATAATGTCAAGAACATTAGGTTCTAGTAAGGATTAGAAGAAGAACCACAGTATATTTCAATGAGCTACAAAATTTTATTGAATGTATTTATCTCTCTCTCTCTCTCTCTCTCTCTCTCTTAATAAAAAGTAAAAAAAAGAAAGTAGGATCTGTACTTTGCCTGTCATTTTGTGTTATAACCTTTAGATCTGGATAGCACTAACCCTCTTCTTCTATGTGTTCATGGGCCACTGCTGCCATGGGTAGGGTCATAACAGGTGGTGCATGTTCATCCTATCTGTCTGATCACACATACAGAATGGGCCAAATCCTAATGACTTAGGTTAGTGTAACTTGGAGTTAAGCCAGCTATATTTTTCTGATATTGCAAAAGAATGTATCCAATACCTCTTTCCTGAACGCTTCCACCCAGGATACGCAACAGCACTCTGCTTTCTCTTGACCCCAATGGCTACCTATTGACTATGAGGTGTGCCAGGAGAGTTCCTTCATTCTGTCAATGGATTTGCAGCCTTAAGCCTCCCAGACTGCCAGGGTCAGTACACTTGTGGAGCTTAATGCTTTATGCTCCACCAGTGTCGAGTAGGATCTTGGCCAACATTCACTGCAGATATAGGCATGCCAACTTTATCACCCTGTTTCAGAGGGGTGGGAGACCTGTGGCCCTCCAGAGCTTGTTGGACAGCAACTGCCATCATGCCATAACAATGCTGATTAGGGCCCCTGGAAATTGGAGTTGAGAAACAGGTAGAGGATCAAGGATTCTGCAGATGCATTCCACCATACCGTCCAACTACTCCAATCTGACAAGGATAGTCCTGGTGAATCCACTGCTCTCTCAGTTTTCCAGCCTCTTTCAAAATTCCCAGTTTCTCACTTCTTCTCCCACTTTCTGCCTTTGTCCTCAGCTTACTGTAATTGTTAGAAAGTGAGTTTAAAGGGCAAAAGTAGTCTGCACTCAATTCAGCAGACAGGAAAGAAGAGGATGGCAAGGAGTCATGCCTTTCACAGGAGACTCAGGCAAAAGCAAACTGCTGTGGCCTCTTCTAGCTTGTGTGTTCTTCCTCATTAATAACTTTAACCACCGTGACCACACTCTGATGTTGCTTAGCCCCAGGCATCCTGGTTTTCATCTGTGAAATGTTGGAGGGTATGATTCTATTCATGTAGACACATTGCTCCCTGAAGGAAAAAGACAAACGTGTGTGCAACTTCCTGTTTCTCTTTCCACGCGCAGGAGAGACCCTTGCTGAATCACACATAGCTTGTGCCGCCCATTCCTAGGCCATTTCTGCCCTACACTGTTGCAGTGCTATTATTCCATTTTCAATATCCTGTGGAATCCTGGGGTTTTTAGTTTACTGAGGCCAAAGAGCTCTCTGGCTAAGAAGTCTAAATGCCCCTCCCTACACTGCAAACCCCAGGATTCTGTATGATGTTGAAAGTGGAATAATAGCACTATAACAGTGTAGTGCGGAAAGGTCCCTAGACGTGACACCCGACAAGTCAAGTTATTGCTCTAGCAGCAGACTTGGAACGCTGTTGGACCAGTTTGCAGGCTTCACTACTGCTAGAAGGCTGAGTGTTTCATGCTCAGATTAATTCCCCCACCCAGCACATGTGCTTATAAACCACACACACTCTCTTCTGTCACCCTCATCTTCTTCCCCAGCTGCCAGTGGGGTAAGGGTGGGGTGAAAGGGGGATCCATCTGCCGTAATGGAGCTGTTTGGCTCCGTCTCTCACCCCGACCTTTCTGCCTGACTGGCCCCAGCAATGTAAATGGGTTTCTTTCTTCCTTGCCCTGCCCCTCCTTCCCTCCCCTCCACTCGCCATCCCCAGCTCTGATCCTGCTTGCATGTCTCTCTCTCTCCTCCCCCCAACCCCACCACCCCCACCACCCCCAGCACTGCGAAAAATCTGTCACCTAGGGTGTATTAATCGGACTGGAATTTTAATCCCCGTCATATTAACCACGACTCCTCACACACCCCCTACCAAGCACTGCTCTCTTTTGCCCACCTCCAGGCTCAGCCAAGTCTGTCTCCTTCCTTACCCCCCCCCCCCGGCCGAATTTTCTGTCTCTCTCTCTCTCTTTTCTTTCTCTAGCATTCCAAGTCTTGGCGCTGCCAAAGTAAGGCAGGTTGCTTTGCTCTGTTAATTTTCAGTGGAAGGAGAACTTAATCCTGCTGTGAGTTGAAGCAAAATGGTCAGAAGTAATTCACAGCAGAGCGGGGGGGGGGGCAAGACTCAGGAGGGGAGGAGAAAGGACATAGAAGAAGGTGTGAGGGAGAGGCAAGCATGTTCACACATAGGAAATTCAGAATTGGGCCATTTCCACACTAGACTGTTATAGTGCTATTATTCCACTTGCAACATCCTACGGAATCCTGGGGTTTGCAGTGTAGGGAGGGGCCTTTGAGGGTCCTCAAAGGCCCCCTCCCTAAACTGCAAACCCCAGGATTTCATAGGATGTTGAAAGTGGAATAATAGCACTATAACAGTCTAGTGCGGAAATGGCCTTGGTGAATGTGCAAGCATGGTACAGTCCTCTCTCTAGATTAACCAGACTGACTTCAGAACTATGTTTAACTCTTAAAGCTCCTTCCAGCCCCCTTCTTCCATGCCAATGTAGATGGTTTTCAAATTTTACGGATGTTTTTCCATACCAAATTGTCTATCATAGGTAGGATAGTCTTGTTAAAACGAGGGCTCCGTACCTTCCTGTGCAGAAGATAGAGCTGCAGCAAGAGAAGCACATGTGCAAAACCCATTGTTCTGCACCCATTGTAATGCCCTCTTCCACACAATTATTAAAGTCCCTGCCCTCTTTTTCCAGTGGCTACTCTAACTAGGAAAGCCAGGATGGTGTAGTGATTTGAATGTTGGATTAGAACACTGTGAGAATCCCTGCGTGGCCAGGGAAGCTCACTGGATGACCTTGGGCAGGTCACACTGTCTTGGCCTCAGAGTAAGGCAAGGGCCTCTTGACCCCTCTGACCAAGAAAACCTCATGACGGGTTCTTGCTAGGGTCACCATAAGTCAGAAATGACCTGGAGGCACACAATAACAGCAAACACTAACTAAGGGGCCCTGGTACATTAGTCATTGGGGAACTCCTGTAAATTTGCAAAGGGTTCTGGGACATTTTCTAGATGGACCACTCAATTCAGCTATGCAGGGCGCTGAGTAAGCCTGTTGGACCTCAGATACCACATGTTGAAACAACTGTTCCACCTATACACTGGTAATTTTAGACTGGAATTAATGATCTTGTATCTCAAGAGTCTAGTATTTCTGTACAATTAATAGCAATGTCTTCTTAAGCATAACCCAGCTTTCAGTTTCCCCACTTCCTTTGGACCAGCAGAAACTGTGAAGTTTTGCACATGGCTTCTGTAAGAATTCAAAGGTGGAAAGAGGGGTATTGCTCGGCACTTAGAAGATTTCTGGCCAAGGCCCATGTTCCGCAAATCTGTATAAAATCAGCATGTGCAACTGTGTGTCTGCATCCCACATTTAGAAAAAGATTCAGGGTTCTCAGGAATAAATTTGCTTAGAAACACTCCAGATGGAGACACCTGTCTGCTACTCTACTTGCCTGGATACCCCACCCTTTTAACTCAGCCACTCCGAATCTACCCTCACACATCACTTGCAAGCATGGTAGAAAGCAGGTTGCTGGACTGAAAACTAGAAATAACTCCTGTACATTAAAGATTGTGTAGAAGAGGGGATTTCAGCAGTCTTCGTCTCACAACCCAGTAACAGGCAACACTTGCTGAAATTCCCTCACCCACACAACCATCAAAGGCGACTGCAACAGTCCGCTCCAGTTTTCACTCCAGCAAGCCTGGTGCAGAGAATGCTTCACTTCACCTGGTGGTGGGGCTGCCTCTGTCCCTGTACTCCGCAATTGCTGTCAGAAAAGACAGTGGGCCATAACATGGGAGCTGGCCTCTGTGCGTGCGAGAGCGTGAACTCTCCAAGAAGCGACAAGTAATTATTCTGCAGGGAGGGAACTGGCTGTCTCCCAAGCCACGATGGGAGCAGGAGGAGGCGGCTTTGGTTCAAGGTTACAAAGACCAGCAGCAAGCGGTCACGGGACAGGATGCTGTGCGTGCTGTGCTGTGGAGAAAGAGAGAGGAAAGCAAGGGGGTGAGAGGGAAGGAATTTGGCAGGCAGAACCTCTTTTCACGCCCAACAGACATAGGACACGTATTCGCAGACAGAAGGAGGTTGTTGTCACTTTGTCTGGTCACTGGTCTGTTGTCTGCAGCGCTTCTGAGGCTTCAAAAGCAGTCACTTGAGTAGGACAAACCCAGAGAGCAAGTCAGCACAGAAATGCAATGCAATAGGAAGGTAAAGAACATTCAGTGTTCCCCATCCTTAAAGGATGTAGTAGTCTGCTGAGAGCAGGTGTAGCTCTAGTGCCACATATAAGGGGAGTGCACTACGGCTTTATAGCAGAGCATTCCAAGTCCCGCTCCAAACTACAAAGCCCAGGGACCTGTAGGATGGAGCCACGGCAGTTGAAAGTGATATTAAACTGCTATAACTGTGCAGTGTGGACCAATGTTTAGTATCACATGCCTGTGGTACAGCAGGTGCTTTTGTGAGCAAACAGATCTCTTGTTCCAGTCCCTGGTATCTCTCATTGAAGGAACTTGGATAGCTGGCAGTGATTGTAGGAGATGCAGGGCTCCAAAGGTTGAAGCACCGTGCTCTTTTGAAGAGAATGTTATGTACCCACACCCTAACCATCTCTCTGTGCTTACCTGCAGACCTCACAATAGCTGGGAGTGGTAAAGGCAAATATTTCCAACCTTATTGGTGACTGAGGATCATAGGAGTTCTAGCCCAACAAACGGCTCTGGAAGGCACTATGTTGGCCAAGGGTGATATAATCTATCCTATTGAAGCTGGGCCATCCATTTTTTGCCAGGCAGATACAGTACACACTGGGGATGGAAAGAATATTCCAAAATATTTGGAAAATGGTTGAAGAATATATTTCAAGTGTTGGGAAACTTCACGAGAAGAACCCTGGGCGGATGGAATCTTTGTAGTTTGGGGCTTATTTTGTGCAAAATTTGCACGTGGTTGATTTACACAGAAAACAGCATTTTCTGCACAAGAAACAGGGTTTTTTTCTGCACATAAAATCTTATTTCCTGTGCAGAAAATCCTATTTTCAATGCAAAACAATCATGTGTGAGTTTTGTGCAGGAAAAAAAAATCCAAATTGCAAAATGGTGTTGTTTTTGAAGACAGGAAGAACATTTCTTTGTTGATTGGATGGTGAATCTGTTTTGTGTTTTAGTCTGCACTCGAAAGGAGCTATCCAAAGAGCAGAAAATCTATAGTGAATAGGTTTCAGGACTTTGGACAGCCTCCTTGCAGTCAGAACTAAAATCTGGAGCAACTCCTCATCCTTACTGGAATCAGAGGCCCAGGCTTTTCATTGATGCATCTGTATCTTAGAGTAATAAAGCACCGGTAATCTGCCACCAACAGACCAAGGGCAGCCAAATTCAACTGATGCAATCTGAAATTGACAAGCTAGAATATCACCAGAGAAGGAAGACCAAGATGATCAGTGGTCTAGAAGCCAAGCCCTGTGAGGAACAACCAAAGAAGCCGGGCACAGTTAGCTTGAGGACTGGGAGGTGACATGGACAACTATCATTAAATATCTGAAGAGATGTCATGTAAAACTTGGAGTGAGCTTGCTCTCTGCTGCACTGGAGACTTGAATGAGAACCAGTAGATTCAAATGACATGAAAAGAGATTTCACCTAAACATTCGGAAGAACTTATTTACTGTAAGAGCTGTGCAGAGAGCCGGCGTGATATTTTTTTGAGCATTGGACTATGACCCTGGAGACCAGAGTTTGATTCCCTGCTTGGCCAGGGAAATCTACTGGGTGACCTTGAGCACGTCACACACTCTCAGCCCCAGAAGACCCTGTGATAATTTCATCTTAGTGTTGTCATAAGTAGGAAAAACTTGAAGGCACACAACAACAACAACAACAACAACAACAAGAGTTGTGCAACAGTGGAAGAGGCTACTTTGAAGGGCGATGGAGCTTCCTTCTTTGGAGGTCTTTAAGCCAAGTTTGGATGGGCATCTTTCAGGAATGATGTAGTTGTATATTTCTGCATGTCATTGGACTAGATGGCCCTTGTGTCTCATTACAGCTCCAAGATTTTATGATGCCATTATTGTATGAAATCTTGAAGAACACCAGGCTTTCCAGAAATGACTTACTACCATGGCTGTTGAAGACCCCTGAATGGGTGAAAGGAATGCTCCAACCACAACAAAGCTCAGGGTCTGTCTTACCGCTTCCTTCTGCCCCCGACCCCCATTCCCCCAGTGTGGCAATCCTACCTTCCTTGAATTGGAAGATCCACCATTGACCATTGATTCAGAGGATTAGTGAAAGGCTGAGATAAGTAAGCGAGTCCTTTGCTTAAGCCCTTGATGCCAGCAAAGCTGCAGAGCAAACAGAAAGCAGTTAGCAATCGCAACCCTCCCCACCCCCGCCGCCAGGCCTTGCAGTATCTGGACACTTTATTGCCCCTAAAAGCCATCAGAAATGCAGGACCTACTATCAAGTTGGCAGGAAAGGGCTCACCTTTGACCCACGGCCAGGCTAGGCACAATTTTCCTGCACTGAAAGCCCTGCTGGGAAAGCCTGCTGAGGACTGAGTTAGTTTTTGGCATTGCAGACTCAAATTCTTCCCCTTTGCACTGACTTACTCCTGGGAAACCTAGATTTCAGTTCAGAGTCCAAACCCAGGTGCACTCCAGGTGTTGTCAATCCGGGACCTTGAGGTTTTTTGCAAATTTTCTGGCAGTGTTGTGTACAATGTGTGGAAATTATTTCACAAGAAACTTAATCCACATGAAAATTTTAAACAAAAAGTCTGCCCCCATTGTATGTGTTGAGGGAGCAGATATCTCCATATATTAGGCATACTGACCTAGGATCCTTTCACACTACAGAATTATTTGATTCCAGTTTTGCTGCCATGGCTGTATCTTCTGGAATCTTGGGATTTGTAGTTTGATGTGGTTTTTAGCATTCTCTGACAGAGAGCTCAAGTGCTTTACCAAACTACAAACCCTAGGATTCTATAGCATATAGCCATGTCAGTTAAGCTGGTATCAAACTGCTATAATTGTGTAGTGTGATAGTGTTCCTCAGAATCTTATAGGGATGAGAAAATCTGTTGGTTTCATTTTCGCTCATCTTGATTTTTAAACCTCAAAATTATTCTGTCCCAGCTGTGAGAGAAATTGCGAATTTTGGGAAACTCTTTAAAAATGGACTGAATGAGATTTGTTTTCTCATCTGTCCTGTTGTCGTTTTGTTGTTCTAGTGTGCTTTCAAGTTGTTTCCCACTTATGGCAACCCTTATGTGAACCTATCATGGGATTTTCTTGGCTAGCTTTGTTCAAAGGGGGGTTGCCTTTGTTGTCCTCTGAGGCTGAGAGACTGTGACTGGATAGCAGTACACGTGAAAAGGATCTGGGAGTCTTTCTTGTTCTCTGCCGCTCCAGAGACTAGGACAAGGAGCAATGGATTTAAGCTGCAGGAAAGGAGATTCCACTTGAACCTCAGGAAGAACTTCCTGACGGTCAGAGCTGTCCGGCAGTGGAATATGCTGCCTCGGAGTGTGGTGGAGTCTCCTTCTTTGGAGGTTTTTAAGCAGAGGCTGGATACAATACAATACAATACAAGGAAATACAGTAACTGAGTACTTAAAAGCCCATGACACAGCAAACCACACTAGTTGCCAAAAGCCTACTTGACGAGAAGAAGAAGAAGAAGGAAGAAGGAAGAAAAGGAGGTGGAGGGGAGGGAGGAGGAGAGGAGGAGGGGGAAGAAGAGGAAGAAGAGTGGGGTGCCACAAGGTTCTGTCCTGGGCCCAGTGCTATTCAACATCTTTATCAGTGGCTTGGACGAAGGAATGGAGGGCATGCTGATCAAATTTGCAGAAGATACCAAATGGGGAGAGGTTGCTAATACGCCAGATGACAGGATCAAAATTCAAAAGGACCTGGACAGATTGGAGAGCTGGGCCAAGGCTAACAAAATGAATTTCAACAGAGAGATATGTAAGGTCCTACACTTAGGCAGAAAAAATGGAATGTACAAATATAGGATGGGGGACACGTGGCTGGATAGCAGTACGTGTGAAAGGGATCTAGGAATCTTGGTAGATCACAAGCTGAACATGAGTCAGCAGTGTGATGCAGCAGCCAAGAAAGCCAACGTGATTCTTGGTTGCATCAATAGGAGTATGGTATCTAGATTGGGGGAGGTAATGGTACTACTCTATTCTGCGTTGGTTAGGCCTCATTTGGAATATTGTGTCCAGTTCTGGGCACCTCAATTCAAGAAGGATGTTGACAAGCTGGAACGTGTCCAGAGAAGGTTAAGAGGGGACGTGATAGCCATATTTAAATATTTGAAGGGATGTCATGTTGAGGAGGGAGCTGACTTATTCTCTACCGCTGCAGAGACTAGGACAAGGAGCAATGGATTCAAGCTGCAGGAAAGGAGATTCCACTTGAACCTCAGGAAGAACTTCCTGACAGTCAGAGCTGTCCAGCAGTAGAATATGCTGCCTCGGGATGTGGTAGAGTCTCCTTCTTTAGAGGTTTTTAAGCAGAGGCTGGATGGCCATCTGTTGGGAATGCTTTGATGGGTGTTGCTGCATAGCAGGGGGTTGGACTGGATGACCCCTGGGTCTCTTCCAACTCTATGATTCTTTGATTCTATGACTTGCTCAGGGTCAACCATCGGTTCTCCATGGCTGAGTAGGGATTCAAACCCTGAACTCTAGCATCATAATTGAACACTCAAACCGCTACACTGCGCCAGCCTCCGTCTGCTCCAGGCAAATTTAATAGGTATAGCTATCTTGAGCATGAAGAGAACTTCTCTGCTTATCATAAATGTACTGCAATGTATTGAAAAGAAGGAGTCTCTCAGGAATTTCTTTTTTAAAAAAGTAGTGGCAACTATAATTCAGCATTAACAGGGTTTGGCTATACGGGGATTCAAAGCCAGCCTTTTAAGAACTAAACATGCAAAAAGGCCAGGTAAACCTGTTAGTTGCTGGTTCATGCCAGCACCTCAGCTCAGAGCCAGTGTGGTTCAACAGTTAGAAGAGTGGATTCGGGTGATCTGGATTTTTGTCACTGCTAGGCAATGAAACTCCATGAGTGGCCTTGGGCCAGTAACTGCCTGTCAGCCTGACCAATCTCACAGGGCTGTTGTGAAGTGGAAGTACAGAGAAGAACCATGCAGAGACTGGAGGAACAAGCGGCTACGCATGTAAAGAGGAGGAGAAGGAGGAGAAGGAAGAAGAAGATAGGAAGGAGAGAAAATTAGTGCTTAGCCATATGTATATTATTTCCTTTGTTGTTGTTTTGTGCCTTCAAGTCATTTCTGACTTAACGGCAACTCTAAGGCAAAACTTCCACAGGGTATACTTAGCAAGATTAGTTCAGAGGAAGTTTGCCATTGCCTTCCTAGGCTGAAAGAGTATGGCTTGCCCACGGTCACCCAGTGATTTTCCATGGCCAAGCAGGGATTTGAAGCCTGGTCTCCAGAGTCATAGGCCATTTCCGCACGAGACAGTTACCGTGCTATTATTCCACTTTCAACATCTTATGGAATCCTGGGGTTTGCAGTTTCGGGAGGGGCCGGCTGGTGAACATTGGTGAACATTGATGTCTCCCTGCAGGAAGGCTACAGCCATTTCCACACTACACTGTTATAGTGCTATGATTCCACTTTCAACATCCTGTGGAATCCTGGGGTTTGTAGTTTCCTGAGGCCAAAGAGCTCAAAGATTCTCAGCCAGAGAGCTCTTTGGCCTCAGGAAACTCAAACCCCAGACGCCACAGGAGGCTGAAAGTAGAATCACAACACTACAACAGTGTAGTGCAGAAAAGATCTACTGCTCCTCCCCAATTCCATATGTGGTTATAGCCACCATGGCACTACTCAGAATTCAATAAGGTTCTCTTTTTTGCACTACAACTGTAAGAATCCCCCAACCAGCAAGACTACAATTGTGGGAGTTGCAGTCCATAAAACCAGCTTTCCCAGGCTCTTCAATCACTACCAGATCAGAGCATGCCTGGCTACATTGCAAAGGATTACAGTGCCGTTGGAGTTGGCTTTGTCAGATCACACAGAATGGCCTTCACTCGTGAATTCTCTCCACTCCTTTGCATGGCTCCCCACCAGCTGTTTTGCAGCAGATGTGGATACTCTGTTCTCTGGTTTCCTGTGTGTTCCCACCACCACCAGCAGCACCTTTCCTTCATAGCCAGGAGAACGACTGGGGGAGGGTTGGAGATCAGGGAGGGAAGGCTGCTTTCAGTGGCCAGACAGGGCTGGGTTTTGTCAGAAGAGGGTCACACAAATCAATAGAGCCAGCCGAGAATTCGTGGAGGGCTCAGGACACTTTCCCCCCTGACTGATGAAACCCACATTGCACCTGACATCACTGCAGCTGGGGAACATTAAATATTCCTCAATTATCCCGCGCGACGGCTAGCCAACACCACAAGCGAATGGGTTCCATCCCACTGCCATTAAGACGGGGCTTCTCAAAACCACCTGGCCAGAGATGTATTTCGAAGAGGAGGGAGAGAGGATGCTTAACCAGGTGGCTGCTGGCTCCTGAAATCAGCTTCCCTCGGTCCCTGACATCCCTCCCAGGGGTAGGGTGGGGGACCCAGCAACCAGAGAAAGGAAAGAAACCCTTCCACTGAGCCATCTTAACTGTGCTCACAACAGAGGCCCCAGTGGAAGAGACAGATCAGCCTCTTTGCCCAGTTCTGCCCCACACTACAACTGATTTAACCCGTGATCTGGGGGCAGGAGAAGGACGGGACCATGATGACATCATGCAGAAGTGTTGCCCCAGTCCCGTCCTTCTCCTTCCCCATGGTGTGATAGGAGGGTGCTGTGGAAAGAGTCTCAGTTTGATACGTGTTTTGAGCCAAAAGCTTCAATGGAAAATTCAAAGAAGTGCAACATTCAAAGGAGAGTGCAGTCTAGCTTGAACATTAGTATCAAGAGGTGCAAATCAGAGGGAGTCTTCTGGAAGTGAATTTGTGGAGAAGTTTGTGCTCAGGACCCTGTTAAATACTCCTGTACTCTTGTGAGGATCCTGTTTGAAGCTGAATTATTTTGCTCTTTCCCCAGAAGATAACGTTTCGACAGACACACCAGCCTTCAGTAGAAGCCAACGAGTGAGAGCCAAAGAGTTCTTGATCTGTGGCTCCAGGACTGCGGCACATCCAGAAAGTGGAAGGTTTCTACCAGCCCCTGCAGTGTGGTCTGCCTTGCTCACAAGTAGATGCAGGACCCCAGATCCTCCGACTGAACGTAGAGGAGCTTTAATTTTCCCCTCTGCTATGTTCCTGGCCCAGATTCAGACTATCACACTTGCAGCTTATACTGCAGAACAGGGATCTTTTGAAAATTAAATGGAAAGTGCAGTGGTCCCAAATTGCATTAGGATCAGAACATAAAGGAAAGGTGAAGCTCCTCCTCTTTCCCCTCTAACAGGATGTCCTGATCCACAGTGGATAGTGTTTACTCTAGAGTAAAATAGGGAACATGTTGGTGCTAGTCAGTATGCAGTTCATGGGGAACAAAATGAGGGCATTGCTCCTTCTGAATTAGAATTCTGCTCCCCTCCATTAAATTTTCCTTCACTCCCCAAATTTCTAGCAGTGAAGTAACTTAAAACTTTAGTTCAGCTTCAGAAATAGAGCTTAGGCTTTCAAACAAAAGAGATAGGCAAAGCTAACAAGGATAATGCAAATGTAACAAACAATCTAAGTACTTATGATTATCTGATATGTATGATTATCAGTGCCTTACTGTCTAAAAAACAGAGGGACTGAAGGAAGTTTCAATGAGGAGAGCCTAATTCTTATTTAGCCAGGTCAATGTCTTCATTTCACTTTTCCCATACCTATACTCCTAGATACAGTACTTGATAACTTTTTATCAGAGGCAGATCTAGGGTGGGGCAACTGGGACTTGTACCCTGGGTGCAAGTGCCCAGGGGGTGCCCTCCTGTTCTTCACCCCCGTGCCTGCCTGTCACCTCCTTGCACCCGCAGCTGTCTACCCGCACCTGCCTGTCACTTCCTCGCACCCGCTGCTGCCTACCTGAGCCCCCCCTGCACCTGCTACCACCACCCCCACTCACCGCCTCCCCTGCCACTACTGCCCCCCTTGCACCTGCCACTGCCGCCAAGGCCCTTCCTGGCCCACCGCAGCAGCAGTGCAGCAGCACGTAGGGGCGCAACTTCCACGCATGCCCTAGGTGCTGCTGGGCCTAGAAACGCCACTGCTTTTTATGTCTGCTTTCACCCTAAAGTTAAACTTTCTGGGAAATGTGTTGAGCAAAGATTGATATTTTTCCTCTCTGGGTAAGCTGGAGGCTCTTGCATGCAAATCTGCCAACACAGCCACTGGATGGCTGTAAAGGTGTGAGTAGGAGCCACAAAACTTTTCACACAGATTGTGCAGTTGGTCCCCAGGCAATGGGGAAAATTGCTTCTTCATTTCTGTGGATAAAAGGGAGGACAGACAGCACTCATCCTCACAGCTATTCAGTGTCTATGGCACATGTGTCAAACACAAGGCCGCAGGCCAAATCCGGCCCACCAAGCCATTTCATGTAGCTCTTGCACCTCTCCTGCAGCTGCGGCACTCCCTCCACCTGGCAAGCCTGATCTCCACATTGCGGGCCCCCAGCTGCCAATATTGTGAACAGGGGCCCAGCAGCCAGCCCTCGTGATCTACTTCTACTTCTGACTGCTCCTCTGTCCAAGTCTCGCTGTCAGAGCATTGCCGTGGGTTACCGTGGCAATGATCTGCATGGCTCTCAAGTGAAGGAGAAGAAGGCAGAAGGAGGCACAGCAGCACAGAGAGGGTCTGGGGAGCGAAAGTGGCACACTTTGGATATACTGAGCAATTCTATGTCACTTTACAGAGGTATAGGGATCATAAACTATGATCAAATAGCCCCAAAATGTCCAAGAAAAGACAAGTTGATGCAGAGGGAAGGCAATTTAAAAGCCAATAATAATCAAATGCAGAGGCAATTATTTAATACGATAAAAGAGTAGATATATTTATATAGTCTTACAGATACAACTGGCCCTTTGAGGGCAACTGTAATGCTGATGCGACTTAAGATGAAATTAAGTTTGACACCCCTGGTCTATGGGGAATGGAACTGTGCCTGTTCACACCCAGGAAAAAGGGCATTCTGCAAGCAGTTATATAAGATACTTCTCTCAACAATGTCTTTAAATGTACTTGTGCTTGTGTAACCAGGGATTGTGGTTGTCATGTGCCTTCAAGTCATTTCTGACTTATGGCAATCCTAAGGTGAACCTATCATGGAGTTTTCTGAGGCTGAGAGTGTGTGATATGCCCAAGGTCGGCTAGTAGGTTTCCATGGCCGAGCAGGGAATCAAACCCTGGTCTCCAGGGTCATAGTACAACTCTCAAACCATTATACAACGATGCCACTAACTAGAGATTAAGCCAACATAAATGATTTAAAGGATTCTGGTCATAATCTTCTGGCATTTTAAAAATCTGCTGCTTTTTTTTTTTTTCTGCAAAGAGTCAAGCATTTGTGGTAAAGTGAGGAAGAAACATGGATGACTTGTAAAGCCCAGATTTGCAGCAAGTGGATAAACAAGCACTCTAGAGGAAAGAGTCTTTCTGATTTCAGAGCTGCACATTGCTTTCTGGTTTGTTAGACTTACATATAATCCATTGCCTTCTGCCTCAAAATGTGGACTGTTCGAAAACTTCAAGCATCGCTTGGCACCAGTGGGGAAAGTATCACAGAGCAGCACAAAACAGGAACAAACCTCTGTCAACCTTAGCGAAATACCTTCCTGACAGTGTATTCCAACAGCTGGAGTCCTAACTTAGGGAGCTGGGTGCGTTTGATCTTGGAGAGAGATAACCAAGAGGGGACACAATAGGAATCTTTAAATATCAGAAGGGATGTCATGTAGAAGATGGTGTGAGCTTATTTGCTGATGCTCCAGAGACTAGGACATAGAGCAATGGCTTCAAATTACAGGAAATCAGATTCTACCTAAACATTAAAAAGAACTCCTTTACTGTTCAACACTGGAGCAAGCTGCCTTGGAGCAGAGTGAATTCTCCTTCTTTGGAGATCTTTGGACATGGCATCTTCAGGAGTGTTTTGGTTATGTATTCCTGTAGTGGTTGAACTAGATGGCCCTTGTGAGCCTTTCCACTTTAAGATTCTATTATTCTGTTTGATTTGAACTGCCGGTTCAGTAGGGATGGTTCCAATGAAGAAAATCTCACTGGCTCAGACGAAATATTACTGCCCTTTACCAGAGTGAGATGGTCAGCTTAGGTGGCAGATACTGGTTGGGAGGTGGCAGCAAGATGTTAGAAAAGTTAATTGAGCAGTGTGGCCCCCACAGCTTGCCTTTACTGTGGCCAAGTGGGGAATTGAGGGTCAGTCTAGGTTACTGTGTGCAGGGCAAGCTGGGGGGGGCACACTGCTCAGTATGTGTATGGGTGGGTCACATACTCTCAATCCCAGAAAACTCCAGGATAGGGTTGCCATAAGTTGGAAATGACTTGAAGGCACACTTCAAAAACAACAAGATTCAGGTCATAGGGTTTTAATTTCTGGGTGCCAGAGAATATAGAAGAATAAAATCTTTATGGCAGCCTTTGCATCTCTCCTGTATTTTTATTCAAGGCTGTAAGTAGAGTTGTCAGGTTAGGACTATGCCAGGCTCTGAAACTTCAGCATCCAAACTTGAGACCTTGAAATGATGGCTTGTTGTGATGACACAGGAAGTGGTCATTGGTGATGTTACAAGGATGGTGTTAAAAAGGGCTGCTTCTGATTACGGCTGGAATGCAGCTGGGGACTTATGTCTTCATAAGATAATTTAGGCCTGTGGAAATTAGAATTGCACAGTTATATAATGTCCATATTCACTAGAGGGCTGCTGTTATGTTACTATGTAGCAGAGTGAGCAAAGTGCCCCATGTGCACTGGTGCCCAACGCCCAATGGGATCAATGCACAATAAGATGGATGTGCATCAGTCCTGATGCACACTGGGCACTCTTGCTGGTTTTTACCATTATGTATCTTCACAAGTCAGTAAAGGGGTTTCATAGAATCATATTGCTGGAAGAGACCACAATAGCCATCAACTCCAACCCTCTGCCATGCAGGAACACACACTCAAAGCACTTGTCCTATCTTAGTCCCAGCACAGCTGATAAAACAAACAAACCAACTGAATAACTCCCAGCTCCTTACTTACTTCCAGGCAGTAAGCACAGAGTAATAAATAAAGTCCAACAGGGTTCCAAGGCAAGGGAGTGTCCAAGGTCAGCCAAAATATTCAGCAACATATCTGGCAGGGTAGAAGGTCAGATAAGCTCTGACAACTCCTGGAGGGGAAGGACACTAGGTATATACCTCTGAAGCTTGGCATAGCTGTGGCTTAATTGTTGCCGGTTATAAATTCTGAGAGAGTGATGCTGGGTCTCTCTTTGCTGTGTGCGCTCTGTAAAGCTGGGAACAGGTAAGTGCTCTTCTATCTCTGAAGAGGCAGGACTCTCTGCTGGAGCTGGTACAGCCCCCTGTTCTGTTTGTGGCACTGTAACCTCTTCCTCTACAGCAGGTCCTGACATGCCCCCTGTCTCAGCCTCTGGCATGCCCCCTGTTTCAGACTCTAAGTCAGAGTCCATGTTCTGGAAGCAGGGCATGACAGCACCCTCAGCAAATGGACATCTAGCCTCTGTTTAAAAACCTCAAAAAAGTGACTTGACCACACCCTCAGGCAGCATATTCCACTGTTGAAAGGCTCTTACTGTCAGGAAGTTCTTCCTGATGTTTAGGTAAAATCTCTTTTCCTGTAGTGTGAATCTATTGCTCCATGTCCTAGGCCATTTCTACACTAGACTGTTATAGTGCCATTATTCCACTTTCAACATCCTATGGAATCTGGAGTTTGCAGTTTAGGGAGGGACATTTAGAATTCTCAACCAGAGAGCTCTTTGGCCTCAGTAAACTACAAACCCTAGAATTCCACAGGACAGTGGAGTAATAGCACTATAACAGTCTAATGTGGAAATGGTCCTAGTCTCTGGAGCAGCAGAAAACAAACTTGCTCCATCTTCAACATGAAGATCAGGTTTCTTATCACCTCTGCTACCTTACTAGGTATATGTAAAGCTACATAATGTAACAGGTCATATAAGTTTCTCGTAGATGTCATTAAGAATACCTTAAGTATGAATCAGAGTTGCACAAAGTATGCCCTTTAAAAAATATGAAGGAAATATATATACATACACCTTTCAAGGCAGTGTTCTCACTCTAAGATTCCTCCCTATTATTCTGAGAACTGGAGAGGAGGGCTCAGGCCCTGAGACCAAGCTCTGAAATCCGGCAACCTTAGCCATAAGGGTTTTATTTTCTGGAACTGTTGATATTTATATCTAGAACTTTTCTACAAACAAGTACAAACTGGTGCCTCTACAAACTGGTGCCTTATGGGTGCATGGGATTTGGGGAAATATGCATATGTGCTGTGCTCAGTTATAGAATCTGTGGTATCGCTGCTTATTTTTCTACAATTTGCAAATCCTTTAAAAATGTAATTGTTTGCAATATTAATTTATAAGGTAGCTGGGGAGAACCCAAGAGCGTGGTAGACTAGCACGCATCCATGGGATGTTGGAGGGCATAGTATTTTTTAAATTAAAAGTTGACAACCCTGCTTCCATATGGATGACCTCTGTACATGGCTGTGGGTTTCCAGCCCTGAGTAAATGGCCACAGGGGCAGTATAAAAGACTCCCATTGAGAAGGGAGGAGGAAAAAACCATTCCCTTTGGCAACATGTTCTCGAAAAAAAAATGAAGCAGTGGCTGGTTTGTCAAGGCACAGGAACTAGGCCAAGGCCTGGCCCAAGTTTCTGTTTACTTTCAAAGAAAGCTACGTTAACAGCACACACAGCAATAAAGACAGGCTCTATTTTTCAAATACATTCTGGCAAAAAGGGAATGGGGGAGAGGGGGTGGCGGGAGAAAGCAATAAAGTGTGCAAAATCCAGGCCTTTTCAGAATGCTAAAAATTGGACAGAGGGCGAGACAGAGAGAGACAGAGACATCCATCTGTGCATAAGAAGCCTCTCTGGTATTTATGAAGCAAACACTTTCAGATGCAATAGCAATCAAGTGTTATGTGCAAAAATTGATTTTGTGCGTGAAATAGAATTCCCTCCAGGCGTTGCACAAAAGTCTGAAAATTGTTCTTATCAGTCAATAGCTACCTTGGCGTGAGCAATAACCACCAGATTGCAACCATAGAGACTCGGGCACTGAACTTTTTTTTGCGGAGGGGGAGGATGAAGGGATGTGCAGCCAAGGAGGGCCATGGCAATGGTTATAAAACTAAAAACGACGGAAGAGGAAACGGCATGAAAAGGTAGAGGAAGAAAGATGGGAGGAACGGCAGAGAAATCGGGCAGGTTGATACATGAAAAGAAGATGAAAAGAGGGGAATATGATTCCAGTTTTCAAAGGTGTGTTTGTGTACATCGAGTTGTCAATAATGCATGAGCACTGAAGTGTTCTGGGCTGCCAGAAAAGTTTGCAGTTTTTAAATGGAAGGAGTGACACAGTGTTGCAAGAGCCCAGAGAACACAGAGCAGATAATTTGGATTCAAATTACATGTAAAGAGATCCTTCCTAAACCTTAGGAAGAACTTCTCAATGTACAACATGCTTGTTCTAGGGATTATTGTTGTTGTGTGGCTTCAAGTCATTTCTGACTTCTGGCAACCCTAAGGTGAATCTATCATGAGGTTTTCTGAGGCTATGGAATGCTGGGGTTTGCAGTTTAGGGAGCGGCCAGCCGGCCCCTCCCTAAACTGCAAACCCCAGGATTCCATAGGATGTTGAAAGCGGAATAACAGTGTAGTGCAGAAATGACCTCTGATTCCAGGAGCAGTCCAAATGAAATTTCAAAGCAGTATTGTTGGGTGAGGAGCTAACAAGCAATAATGTTACCAGCTGGGAACTTCAGGATAAAAACCTGAAACCAAGGAGTGCCAGTTTGTGATTTTAAAAGAGTAGACCCTGATGATGGCATTAAGCAAGATACAATAAACATCAACCACAGACAGGCAGAGTTGAGCACTCAGCTATACACACTAAGCCTCATAAATGAGAGGAAGGAAGATATATATACTCTTTTCCAGACAGCGCTCTTGCCCTGAGATTTCTCCCCCTCATCCTGAGGCCTGGAGAAGAAGGTGCCCTGGCACCTGGAACCCCTAGCAGTCAATGTGTGTCCCAATTGTATTGTAATGCTGTGTCACTTTCATATTGGGAATCAGCGGACGGAGAGTGCATTTTTTTTTTCCTAATGGCATCTTGCATTAGTCCACATGGTTGCAGGCTAGGAATAGCATAGGCTCCATGGCTGAAAAGTGGATTTATTAATGCCTGAAGACTTAATGGTTTTAAGTTTTAAGTAGATTTTGGTTGAACCTTAGAAGAACATCTTGACAGCAAGAGCAGTTTGGCAATAGAACCAATTTGCCTAGAAAGGTGGTAGGGTCTTCTTTGGATGTCTTCAAAAAGAGGCTGGGCAGTTACCTGGGAGAACCTTCATTGAGCAGGGGGTTGGACTCAGTGGCCCATGAGGCCCCTTCCAACTTTATGATTCTATAATTCATTGCTTTGCAGCTTAGAAAACTGCTCAGCTTACTCAAGAACCAGCCAAGTGGAGTGCAGAATGGAGGTGGTGATCCACTGATTTATCACCTTTGTTCCAGCACAAGATGGCATACGTGATTCCTTTCCACACCTCATCCTTCCCCAAGAACACCTTGGGAGGTAGGTTGAGATGAAAGAAACTGGCTTATCGAGGTCATATAAGGTCACCAGAGTGAAAACTGGAGAGGGTTTCTATGTCTTTAATGGTTGTATGAAAGAAGCATTTTCAGTAGGTGCTGCTCATTATCTGGGTGCATGGCAAAGCCATGCTTGCTGAAATTCCATCTTCTACACCATCATTAATGGTACAGGAACCCTCTCCAGTTTTCACACAGGCAAAGTTATCACCTGTTGAGTTCCATGCTGAGTGAGAATTTGAGCCCATTTTTTTTTTCCAGCAAAGAGAAACTCGTAGTAGTGGGCCTTGAAGTTATCTAGCCACACTTAGCACATGGACAACAAACTGAGCAGTCAGGCAGATCTCCTGGTCACCATCTTTCACACTGGAGTGAGATATAAGTCCAGATCTAGTGCTAAATAGAGCAGATTAAGTTGACTGTTGAGTCACCATGTAGATTTAATGGGTTCCCTTTAATGCAGACATAACAATTGGATTTAAGCCACTGAATTTCAGCTTCAATTGGAATTCCATTAGAATATCCAAATGTGTAGCTATGCACATAACTATGCACATAAAGTTGTTTTTCTGTTCTTTTTGCAGCCTTCTGCCATGTTTTGTCCTCTCTTTTTTGGTGACACAGCAGTGAATGAGATCCCACTTGACCTGAAACATCACCCACTTCTGGGGACAGCTGGAGGCTTCCATGTCAGTGGGGTGTTGAGCCCCCTCCATGTTTTCGTCTGAATGTTAAAGGAGATATACAAAGTGCAGAACTCTAAGACATCTTAGATTCCATGCCACTTGAATGGCTAGATATAAATTAAATTTATAAATAAGCCCTAACTGTTGAACAGGCTCAGCATCTTGGACAGATCCTTCACAGCTTGGACTGAAACCAGGTATTGATTCACCACTTTGCTGACATGGAAGTCAGCACTGCTTTCCCTTGCAATGACCACAGTGTCAGTTTGGAAGCCTTTCCTTTTATTGGACTACAGTTCCCATTATTGCTGGGTGATAGGGATTCTGGTAATTGTAATCCAAAAAGTAAAGGTTTCGAAGTTCAGCACACAATGCCCTCTCCCATTGTTTCGTGCAGCTTGCTTCCAGTTGGCCCTTCACATTTGCAGGGTTTGGGGTGCAGGTCTCCCACAAAAGCGGAAGAACTGCAAATATCAAATTGTGTGGGTGTATGTGTCAATGAGAAGAGGGCTGAGGCATGGTGGGGAGATCAGGCACCCAGGGTCCAAACCAGGTCAGGGAAAGGGGAGGAAAAGGGGTCAATGAGGTGACCCTATAATCCCTCCCTCTCACCCATCTCTTTCCTTGGGAGTATGTGGGGCATTGGGAGAGAGCTTGTGGTGCTGAGAAATAGGGCTGCGATCTGTCCTTAGCTGGCAAGGCAGCAGCTGGTGGAGGAAGAGGAGGACTAGGAGTGGGGTTTTAAAGGGGTGTGTGGCCTGATCAGAGCTGCTGAGGGAAATGTCCCCCAGAAAAGAAGCGCCTGAGGTTGAGGGGGGCACCATTTGGAGAAACTCTCAAATAATCAAATCTGTGAAAGTTAAGCTCACAAATGTGGTCAGCCAACCGTATGCATGTATGTATGTGTGTGTGTGTAAATATATGTATATATATGTATGTATGTATGTATGTATGTATGTATGTATGTATGTGCATGTGTATGTGTGTATATGAGTGTGTGTGTAGGTTAAGCCTGGGATAGGGGCAATGTTAACAGGGAAGGAAGCCCTGGAGGTAGACATGGACTGTGCTGTTTTACGACATTTATGGGAAACCTTTAAAAGCCTCCAAGGTAAACAAAGTAGGCTGTTCCTAATTACATCACCTCCCAACCTTTTCTCCAAGCACACACACATGTCTTTTTCTGTAGGAGTCAGCTTTGGGGGGGGAGGGACTCTGGGGTGGCATGCTTTGTTTTCGTGTCTCAGCTTGAGTGCCAAAATAGTATTTTACTAGGGAATTTGGGAGGGTGAGAGATAGAGTCAGTTTATCATCCCAGCTGCAATAATTGGCCATCCAAAAGACAGAAGAGGGCTTTGCAGCTTCTTTTCTAATGTGTGTTACTTGCGAGTATGTCCCTATGTGTTCACTCAGGCTTACTCCCAAGTAAGCAGCGGCTGTTTGTAGCTCTGCATTGTTCTCCTCTAAAGATGGAAAGAATATGCAAAAATATTTGAAAAATGTTCAAAAATGGGTTTCTTAAGTGCCAATAAACTCTGACAAGGAAGTTCCTGAAGAAGTGAGAATCGTCCAAGTTCAAGACTTGTTCTGCCCAAACAAGTTTCCTGCGCAGAAAATGCTGTTTTCTGTGTGGGAATCTTGTTTTCCACACAGAAAATGCCTTTTTCTGCACTGCCCCAGGGTTATTATTTACACAGAATAAGTCCTAAACTGCAACCAGCCTTCAAAAACTGCATTGCTTTTGCCAACTGTCTCATAGCGAGAAGGAAAATGGTAAAATTATTCATTCTCGCCTACGAGAACAAAATTTATGAATATTTACATCCCTATAATGTCATCTCCCCTCCATTTTAATTGCACACTTCAATTATATCATGGGTGGATATGTATGCAGCATCTTTGTAGCTATCTATAACCTGTATGTTATACCTACCTATAAAAATAGACCCAGGAAAGGGATTTTTTTCCCTTTTGAGCCTGAATTTCACTTCCTAGCGCTCTCTTTAAACCGTATGTTCCTCCAGGCAGGGAGCTGTAGATCTTTAGTGGTGTGGCAAGTGCCTTGTGCAGAGTTAATGAATAAATGATGGCAGATTCATAAATAATTTTAATTTTTGAACTGATAATCAGGCTCTAGCAAGCCAGTAAGGGGGCATTCATGCAGCTGAATACTGAAGATGTTTTATCAATTATTTCTAATCTTCTTAATGATCCCGAACAAAAGGAAATAGGTTTTTTAAGACTCCAGAGCTGTCTTTTCAAGGGAGAAAAAGTTCAGCAGCAATTCTAAGAGGTAAACTTGTTGTGGGAGCATCTTATGGCCCTTGGGAACTCGGTACCAAGCTGAAGAGATTTGGATAAGATGTATGAGGTGCTACAGGAACACTGTTCCACCTATATCTTCACAGTGACATGCAGATTTGAGCGGCGGAGGGATGGAGAATGAAAACATGCTGTGACCTCATCCTATTAGCATTACCTTGTGCACCTGCAAGCGATGGCCAACAAAACACAGCGGGAGTGGGGAAAGAGTAACATGGTGATGTCATCTTATGGGAGCCAGGGTGAGATAATGGCTAGCACAACATGGTCCCATTCATTTTCAGGCTGCTTTAATTGTCATGTCTCCACCCAATGGACCCCTGGGATTTGCAGTTTGCTGTAGTACTCAGAATTACTCATAGACAGGTCCCAGAGCTCTCTTGCGGAACATTTTAATTACCCGTAATGGTGGTTGGTGGTTTCTAAGTTCATGGTTTGGTGAATTTGCTCTGGGCTTTAGTCAGATCCCTAAAGGAGCCATCCAAGCTGCCAAAACCTGGAGGGATAGGTTTCAGACAGAGGCTTTAAAGTTCTGACCATGACCTAGATCAAATTTGCCTCACCACCATGCCCGACATGGAAGTCACCCTCCGCCTCCGCTGACAACCAAACTTCAGCCACGAGACAGTACGGATATACCTCAGTTGCCAAGCTAGATGCGTTCCTGGACATTACTTCTTTAATAGCAAACTTAGTACAGAAGTCAGGAGGCAGAAAGGCAGAAATTCCTGGAGGCAGAAATCAGAGAGAAAGAATAGGGTTAAGGTCCTACACCACAAAAAAGAAGAGGCGTTCAACATGTTTCAGCAAAACTTTAACTCAAAACTAACAGTGCGGACATGTGAAATGAAACAACCGCGTCATGTAAGCCTTGCATAAGTAAAGAAGAACATTCTGAAACTTCTAGAGACCACCTGGAAGCTTCTTCCAAAATGCATCTTTCACCCCTTCCACTTTTCTTGTGATTTCCAATTTGGTGGCCAAATGTATACGTCTATTCTTTGTTAACATGCTAGGGATACCTGGTGAGGACTTGGTAAAACTGCACAATTTTAAAACAGTACAACATCATCTTCCAAGCCCTTTCCCTGAAAGCTTTCAGTTCTAAATGCCTATCTGAATTTTAAAATAAAAACGTCTTTGGCTGCTGATGGAAGGACTGCAAAGAGGGGGATGGCCTAGCCTCACTAGGGAGGAAATTCCAGGGCCAATGAGGGGCAGCCAAGGAGAAAGCCCTCTTTTATGTTCCCACCACCTGTACCTGTGCAGATGATGGGACTGAAAGAAGAAGGACCTCTTCTGCAGATTTCAGGATCCAGGCAGGTTCATAGGAGGAGGAATGATCAGTTAGATAGGCTTGTTCCAAGCTGTATAGTTCTTTATAGGTCATAACCAGGACTTTGAATTGTGCCCAGAAACCAGCAACCCAGTGGAGTTGCATCTCCCTATAACCTGTCCCAGTTAACTTTTTGTTTTGTTTTGCATGTGCCACATCCCAGAGTTGGTTCCAGCCAAGAATCTCTAGTTAAAACCATCTCAGATACAAAGACTCTGAATCACCTCTGCTCTTGAGACTGTGGAGACGAAATGGACAACTGTGCACCAAATGAAAGAATGGGCTATCTTACAGGAAGGTATGGCCAAGATCCTGGACTGGGAGACATTTCATAAAGTCCCGCATAGGAAGCACTATGGCACTCCTCTTCCTCAGCTCCCAGCTCAACTTTTCAGCTCCTGCAGTTCCCAATAGTATGGCCGTTTCCTGGCTGGAAGAGAGCACAGGGAGCCCTGGAGCAGCAGTCAGATATGTGACTGTAGCTGAATGGATGGGGAAACCTATTCTCTGGGATTCCCTTGGGGGTTTTATAGAGGTCTTGAAGGGTGATCTTATTGCAACTATAGAAGCAAGGCTTGTATACTGGCCATCTGTCCTAATTTGACAGTGACATCATTCTTCCTGACAAGAACAACAAAAAATATATTCTTTATTTAAATTTTTTCAGCATTGGAGTTCTTTAGACAGGTAAGATGGCCACCTGTCAGGGTTGCTAAGCTGTGGAGTCTTACATGGGTTGGAATAGGTTGGGCTTGTTTATCTTTGGGATGTCTTCCATACCCCCCAAGTGTTCCAATTGGCAGAGAAGTTCCACTTAATCCTCTGTCATCCCACTTCTTCAGCTGCTTTCAAAAATATCCCAGTTTTCTCCTCCCACTTTCTCCCTTGGTCCTCAGCTTATTTCAGCTGCTGAAAACTAAGAAAAAGCATAAAAGTAGTTTACATTCAAATAACTCAGTGGAGGGGATGGAATATTGCCCTTTCCTGTAGACTCAAGCAAACACAAACTGCTGTTTGCCTAACATACCCTCCAGATTTTCTGATTTGATGGGGACAGTCCCAATTAATCCTCTGTCACCCCACTTTTTCAGCTGCTTTTAAAATTTCCTCATTTCTGCTGCCTCCTCCAACTTCCCCCTTTGTCCGCAGCTTACTTCAATTGTTGCTGAGTGCAAATTGGAAAGGTAATTTGCATTCAATTAACTCAGTAAGGGGAAAAGAGAGGGAGGAATCTTGCCCTCCCCAGTAAATAGAGGTAAAAGCAAACTGCTGCAGCTTAAGTGTTCTTCATTATGAGCACCCCAATTCAAGAAGGATATGGATAAGCTGGAGCAGGTCCAGAGGAGGGCAACCAAAATGGTGAGGGGCCTGGAAGCCATGCCCTATGAGGACAGACTTAGAGAGCTGGGTATGTTTAGTCTGCAGAAGAGAAGGTTGAGAGGGGACATGATAGCCATGTTTAAATATTTGAAGGGGTGTCATGTCGAGGAGGGAGTGGGCTTGTTTTCTTCTGCTCTTGAGACCAGGACAAGGAGCAATGGATACAAGCTGCAGGAGGGGAGATTCCACCCTAACCTCAGGAAGAATTTCCTGACGGTCAGGGCTGTCTGGCAGTGGAATGTGCTGCCACAGAGTGTGGTGGAGTCTCCTTTGTTGGAGGTTTTTAAGTGGAGACTGGATGGCCACTTGTCGGGAGTGCTTTGAGGGTTTTCCTGCATGGCAGGGGGTTGGACTGGATGGCCCTTGTGGTCCCTTCCAACGCTACATTTCTATGTTTCTATGATTCTATGAGTAACTTTTGCCATCTCGACTACCCTCTGATGTTGCTTGGCCACACATGTCCAGGTTTTCATCTGCGAAATGTTGGAAGGTATGGGCTAGATGCTGCTCCACTTGGCCTGCCCCACCCTACCCACACCAACTGACCACTGGTCAGTAAATGGCCATGTTAGGGGTGAGTGTAGCAGCTTAAAAGGTGGTTTGGAGGGAACTGGTCATTGCACAGACAAGTAGATTATTCCAGACTCTATAATGTCCAAAAAAGTGAGTTACAGGGATGTACATTGGACTTGTGCCTTCTTATGGTTGCAATCCTATATGGTCCAGGATCATACAGTAGGTCCATGAGTGCTACTCTACGCTACACTATAGCTGGTCGTTCACCAACCCCACCCCCGAGACATATTGTAGAGCTGTTTCACACTCCTCCCATGGCCACTCCATGCTTGTTGAGAGAAGTGGGGGATTGGAGAAGCATCTGGCTTCATGCTCCTAGCCAGATGTGAAATGATTACTGAAGTCTAGTGAGATCATCCAGAGATCTCAGTGTCAAATATGTGCGTTGCATGTCTAGTTATGAGGATGCAAACAAATGTTTCTCCAGTCCCCCATTGCTCTCCTCGGGCACACAAGTTGGGAGGCTGCAGTGACAGTATAGTAGGTCTAGATGCCTTTGGTCAGAATGAGGAAGGGAATACCAGTTTCCTTATTGACCAAAAAAGAGATGTCGTTGTGTGCTTTCAAGTCCCTGCTGCATCTCAGCCTCAGAGGAAGGTAGTGGCAAAATCCTTCTGAACCAATCTTGCCAAGAAAACCCTGTGATAAGTTCACCATCATTTGGAAACAATTTGAAGGCACACAACAACAATGCCACTAAAAGGATGCCCAACCATGACTCCACTGCAGCTTACATGTGAAACCTATCAACATGCCTTACCAGAAGAATGGAGATATGTGGTCCTCCAGATAGTAGACTTGCAACTCCCAGCATCCCTCACCCTTGGCCACGTAGGGCTAGGGCTGATGGGATTTGCAGCAGAACAATATCTGGTTAGCTATGTGTTCACCATCCCTTGCCTTTATAGAGTCCAGTGGGAAGGTAAGTAAATGGGGCCCCAAACAATTGCACCTAGGAAAATATGTCTAACTTTCCTAAACATATGAGAGCCCGCCATGCATAATATGCTGAAGGCTTAACATTTCTGGCTGCCGGGACCCCTTTCATTGCCTTGTGGAGAGAGGTTGCCTTTGAATCAATGAGCTGGTGGCAAGAGGAGAGATGACCCTGGCCTCAAGGTCAATAGGAGTGAGGTGGGAAGATAACGGGGCCATTTATGTGTTCATCATGCCAGGGCTGGCACTTATGGAACAGAATGGGTCCCTATCTGCTCCTGGTCAGGAAAGGGGACTTTATCTGTAAAGGTTATCAGCCATGTGCCCCAGTAGACATTGACCTGGGCAGGGATGGTAACCAGAGCTTTAACCCTGTCTGCACAGGAAGGTGTGATGGGACCAAGATGGGACAGGGGGAGGAACTATTATTCCTGGACGCAAGAGTGACAAAATATGGGATCATAGCAAAGGGCAACACACACACACACATACACACACACACACTTTGAGCAACATTTTGGCCTTAGGAGGGCAATACTTGGTAGAGGAGGTTTCTTTTGAATGTATAATAGAATTCAAAAGGACCTTAACAAACTGGAACATTGGGCTGAAACTAATTGAATTAAATTCACCAGAGGCAAATGCAAAATTCTATGTTTAGGCTGAACAAACCAAATGCACAGGGATAGGATGGGCGACACTTGGCTTAGCAGTTGTTGTTCTTGTTGCTGTTGTGTGCCTCCAAGTCATTTCTGACTTATGGCAACCCTATCATGGGGTTTTCTGGGCCTCAGCATGGCCATGTCTGCACTAGACTGTTTTAGCACTATTATTCCACTTGCAACATCCTATGGAATCCTGGGGTTTGAAGTTTTGGGAGGGGCCGGTGTGATGTGCCCAAGGTCACCCAGTGAGTTTCCATGATCAAGCAGGAAACTGAATCCTGGTCTCCAGGGCTGTCGTCCAATGCTCAGACTACTACAACACACTGGTTCTCTTGGCTCAGCAGTACTTACACGTGAAAAGGATTATTTCAGATTATTTTTGGTCATGAATTGAACTTAACCCACAATGTGATGCTGTAGCAAAGTAAGCAGATCATTATTTGTTTTTGTTAACTGTCATCAAGTTGTCTTCAAATTAAGGCAACCCTATGAATGAGGGTCTCTCCAAGTCACCCTATCATCAGCAGCCCTGCTCAGGTCTTGCAGACTCAGGGCTGTGGCTGTCTTGACTGAGTCGGTCCACCTGTAATGGGGTCTTCCTATTTTCCTACTTCCTCCTGCATTAATAGAACCATGGTAGTGTGATGCTGCAGAAAAGAGGGTGCATAATATTTTAACTTGCATTAATAGAAACATAAATGTCAAGTCAAGGGAAGTAATACATTCTGCGCTACTCAAGCTTCATCTGGAGTACACTCCTCCCTCCACATTCACTGGGTTAGGGACACAGGACCCCCATGAAAGTGGAAAAACCACGAATAACTCTAGGCCCTCCCAAACCATATTCAACACACAGAAAAGTATGATCACCACATTCAACCCACTGTGGATTCCTTTGAGGCATCAGGGTTCCTTCCCAAGGCAGAAGTGGGTGGCTGGTGGGGCTTACTGCTGCCTCCACTGCTACCTCACACCATTTTTAAGAGGGACTTACAAGCCTCGTTCACAGTTTCTCAGTCTCACAAGGCTTGCAGTCCACATCAAAATTGGCACAGGGATGCAGCAGAGGTGACGGCAAATAATCTGCGAATAATCAAATCCACAGAAGTGAAACCAGTAAATGTGGAGGGCCAACTGTACTGTGTTCAGTTTTGGGTGCCTCATTTTAAGAATATAGACAAGTTGGAATGAGGTCATAAAAGGACAACAAGGATCATAAAAGGTATGGAGAACAAAACATATGAGGAATGGTTGAGGAAGTTTAGCACATTCAGAGTGGTGGGGAGAAGACTGGAGGTGGCACGATTGCCCTCTTTAAATATCTAAAGGACTGTCACAGAGAAGATGGAGCAAGTTTGTTTTCTGCTGCCCCAGAGGGTAGGATTTTGGCTTATAACAATGAATGAATCTCTGGCCATTTCCACACGAGCCTGTTATAGCGCAACGATTCCACTTTCAAACTCCTATGGAATCCTGGGGTTTGCAGTTTCAGGGGGCTCTCCCGAAACTGCAAACCCCAGGGTTCATAGGAGGTTGAAAGTTGAATCATTATGCTATAACAGGCTCGTGCGGAAATGCCCCTGTTTTCAGAAATTGAGGTTGGCCATTGCTTCTTTGCATTGATGGGGTAACCCAACAGTGTTGGGGTTTGTGCGCTGGACTAGAACTCCAGAAGACTAGGGTTCAAATCGCAACTCATCAGTAAAAATATGGAGTGACTTCATCTCTTGGCCTTGGAGAAAAACAATGGCAAACCTCCTCTGAACACATTTTGCCATGAAAAATCTATCATACAGTCACCATAAGTCAGTGTAGACTTGCAGGCACATCACAACAACAAAATCCCCCAACAGCTACAGACCTATAAGGGTTTGTTCAAGTCAAAATCCTGCTGAATTGCTTTTAGGAGGTAAATCGTCAGAAGCATAGCTACACCAGAAATCAGGAGAGGAGGGAGATAAGGTTCTTCTTCCCCAGGTACCCAAGCACAACTATTTACAGGTGCACAAGATACAGCCCTACATCCAGTCAATGGGAAGGGGAGGAGCTGCAGTCAGGAGTCCTCCAGCTGATCTTATATACCTGGTGTAAAGATATCGGACAAGGAGCTGTTGGGAACCCCTTGCACAATGCCCTTGAGAGTATTTATGAAGACATAACTAAGAATCCTGTAGGATTTTGACCTCGGTCTGCAGAGTCCACCTCAAGATATAGTCTAAGTACAGATTTCATGGCTGCAACATCTGACAAAATATTTGGCCTTTTCTGTTTCTCTCCCCACTCCAATCCTGTCCTGCTCTATCACCTAGCCCAATGGAGGGTTCAAGAGAACCTGACTGTTTGCACACTTCTGCAACATTTTGGTTAGTTCTTCCAAGAATGTAACTCAACTGTGAGTTTTGTTCTTGTTGTTTTTCCCTCTTGGGCCATGGGAGTATCTGTGCTACTCAGTAAGAGCAGTTTGATCTCATTTTTACTGTCATGGCTTCATACTAGGAAAGCAGGGATCTGTAGTTTTGTGCAGTGCTTGAATTCTTTAGATCACTTTAGCATTACAGCTCCTGGGCAGAAAATTCTAAGTACCTCAAGGAACTAGAAATCTCAAGATGGAGGATGGAGCCATGGTTGTTAAAGCGGGATCAATCTGCTGTAACTCTGTAGTGCAGATATACCACAGCATAGCTATCTTAGTTTTTCAAACTGAATTAAGCATTTGTTTAGCAGTGCTAAATATACCAGTGTAATAACATGGCCAAAATATTCTTCTAGACAGAGTAAAAGCTGAATGTGCAGAAGGTAGACAAGACCAAGGTTGTCTTCCATGGAGAATAAGTGGGGAGCCCTACCACCCCAAGCCTGCCATAGCTCCCTAACTTAAAATAACATAAAGCCAAAGGAGGTAACTGTGATCACGAAAAGAAGAAATAAGCCAAGAGAATAGGTCCCATTAAATCCATTAAACCTCTAGTGATCTTCACCAACCAGCCTGTTCATTGCAGTGGGCTAGCTAGAGTTTTCTAAAGCTTGCTTGTCCAGAGGTAGAACCAGAAAGAACATCTCAGTGCATGTCAGCACTCCCTTGTCAGTATCCCAATACCCAACAGGAATGATGCACATCATTCCTGTTGTGTATCCATCCAAATGTGCATTGGTCCCAACACACATCAGTCACTTTATTGGCTTCCTTACATAGTAAAGTAACAGCAGCCCTTTGTTGGATATGGATGTTATGGAACTGCACAGTTCTAATTCCCATAGAGGTGAGTCTGTTTACAGAGACAAAATGTCTCCAACAGGATTCTGGCCACTGCTTTTATGCCCTCATCAGACTGGAATTAGCCCAGCAGCTCCTGCATTGTCATCAGTTGGGACAAATGCCCCTTTTATGCAATGCGAGGGTTGGCCCTGGTGATAGAGTATGAACTGCATGATATATGCATCACTGAAATAAGTCAGGTGGTACGGAGTTGGGAGCAAAGGCTTGATTTCCAGCCCTTTGTTCATCTTGGTCACCCTTCCAGATTGTCTATATCCTTCTTGAACTGTGGTACCCAGAAGTGGACACAGGATTCTAGGCAAGGTCTGACCAAAGTAAAATAGAGTGACATTAATAATTCCTTCAGTTGGGATGCTATACTCCTATTGATGTATCTCAGAATTGCATTGGCTTTTCTAGCTGTTGCATCACAATGTTGATTCATGTGGTAGAGTAAAGGAGGGACACCATATAAGAAGCTTCTGATTAAAACTGGGAGTCTTAACTCAGGGTCCATGGATGGTCTTCAGGTGGACCAATAATTCTGGGTGGGAGGATCTCTCCTTCAGTTTCCTTCACAATACTTTGAATTTTGCTTATTAAGATGAACGTTAAGCTTTTATTATTTTTTGTTCCAGATTAGTTTATGTGAAGGAAAAGAAGTTCCAATGCATTGAAATAAATTGTATGCATAGTTTTGTCCATATATGTTTTCATGTGTTTTTCTGTGGAGGGGACTCTGTAGAGATTTGGGGTCTGTGACCATATAAAAGGGTTAGGAACTGGGGGGCTGAATGGAAAGGTTGGTTCTTGTATCCAGTCCTCCAGAGCCTGAAATTAATTTGTTACAAACAACTAATTGGTTATAATTTATTATTCCCCACTCCTACTCCTACCTCTGCCAAGTGATAAATTAATTATACTGCAACAATGGATAACTTCACTCCTTCTGTGGTATAATGGTAATTGCTTTAATTACTTTCATAATTACTTTTATACTTACATGGAGTGTAGTCTCACCAATCTAGTGAGTTTTGTACCACAAGCTCGCAGCTCGAGAATTTTTTTTTTTAATTGAGGAAGAAGAAGAAGAGGAAGAGGAAGGAAGGAGAAGCAGCAGCAGTTTGGAAACTATACCCTATGAACAGCAGCTTAGGGATCCAGGTATGTTTAGCCTGGAGAAGAGAAGGTTAAGAGGCAACGTGATTGCCATGTTTAAATATTTGAAGGGATGTCATATGAAAGATGAGGCAAGCTTGTTTTCTGCTGTTCTAGAAACTAGGAAATGGAGCAATAGATTCACGCTACAGGGAAAGAGGTTCCATCTAAACATTAAGAAGAACTTCCTGATGGTAAAAGCAGTTTGACAGTGAAACACCCTGCCCCAGAATGTGGTGGAGCCTCCTTCTTTGGAGGTTTTTAAAGAGAGGCCGAATGGCCACATTTTTTGGGAAGGCTTTGATTATGTATTCCTGAATGGCAGAATGGGGTTGGATTGGATGGCCCCTGAAGTCTCTTCCAGCTCTATGATTCTAAAAAGGCGAAATAGGTAGTCTAGTTACTTTTGAATAAGGAAGAAGAGCTCATGCCGGGGGGAAAAGTGCAACTGTAAAGGCAACTGATTTGGGGGCCTTAGAACGGAAAGGGGAACCAATTCCTTTTCAAATGTAACTCTTGAAGCTCTGTCCCCTGGGGAGCAGGAAGTGGGTTGGTTGTGCTAATTGCCGTGGAATGCATCTGACGAAGCCCTGTCTGGACCTGCAGAAATTCCTTCCTCGTCTGCCAAGACCTGGCTCTGTCCCAGAAAGGTGTTTTCCCCACTGTCAGCGAGGAGGAAAAGAAATGATGGCAGAACCTGATGTCTGGGCTATATCTTTGCTGCCATTTTTATGAGGAAGGGGCGGAACTTGTTTATTTCAAGGGCCTTGTTCTCAGCCGTTGCCCTTCCGTTCTGGCATGCCTCACATGCACAAAAGGGTAAGAATACACCACATACACCCATGTGCAAACAACCGGCTTCCCAGGTCTGAGGGCCAGCCCTGGGTCTCCAAGCCCAGGCCTTCTTCTCTAGTTCTCAGAGCAATGGGGAGGACTCTCAGGGCAAGAGCAGTGTCTTGGAAAGTATGTGCATGTATTAAAATGGCCAGGGTGGTATAGACATTTGAGTGTCGGACTAGGACTCTGGGCAACCAAGGTTCAAATCTCAACTCAACCGTGGAAACCCTCTGGGTGACATTGGTCAAGTCACATTCTCTCAGCCTTCAAGGAAGGCAATGGCCTCTTCTGAATAAATCTTGGCAAGACATCAAGAATCAGTTGAGTATGGAATTGGAGTGCTGGATTAGGAGTGCAGGATGCCAGTGTTGAATCCCCCTCTGGGTAAGCCACTCTCTTTCAGCCTGAGATGAAGGCAGTGGCAAAGTTTCTGAGAACAAATCTTGCCAAGAACAGCCCATAAACTGGAAATGACTTGAAGGCACCTGGCAACAACAAATAGAGGTTGAGTATCCCTTATTTTAATGTGCTCGGGACCAGTGGTGTTTAAGATTTCATTTTTTTTTTCAGATTTTTCAGATTTTGGAATATTTGCATACACATAATGAAATACCTAAAAGATCAGAACCAAGTTTGAAGAGAAAATTCATTTATGTTTCATATATACTTTATACACATGTCCTGAAGGTAAATTTATACAATATTTTTTAATAATTTTGTGCATAAAACAAAGTTTGTGTACACTGAACCATCAGAAAGCGAAGGTGTCACTGCCTCTACACCCCTGTGAACCATCTGTGGGTAGGTTGGCATCATCATTCCTGAGTAAAAAAAGAAAAAAAAGTTTTTAATTTTGGATTTCAGATTTTCAGATAAGGGACATACATTCTGCATTTGTTAGACAGGGTAGTCTTGGTTGAAATGCCATCCTTTTGTCCAGCTGTGGGAGATGCCTAAGGCAGAACTTTCCAAACTTTTCAGGTTGGTGACACACTTTTTAGACATGCATCATTTCAGGACACAGTGATTTCAGTTTTACTAGCAAAGGAGAGGTTAAACTAAAGATTATTTATATATGATTTATAAATACTAACATACATGTCCAATGTTGTAGGCGACACACCTACAGACTTCAGGCGACACACTAATGTGTTGCGGCACACCATTTGGAAAGCCCTGGCCTGAGGCATCATGGTCAACGACATGACCAGGGCCTGCCCCTACCTTGTGCCATCACAACCGTTGTCCCAGTGCCCAGTCTGAGTGCTGAAATTTCAGGGCCTGGGACAGCCCTGTCTTGACAGCCTTCGCTCAGAGTATGTGCAAAAATTATGAATAACTACTTCAAGAGATGGCAACACCCACTTAGACTTGGAGTGAGGGAATTGGCCTTGAAAGAATGCTTCTGCATTTGCTCAGCATCGTACCTTTGAAAGGTTTATTGATCTCAGGTCTAGGCAACTTCCTGAGGTCTGGGGGCCATACAAACCCTTTCCCAGACCTTGGAGGGCAGCATATACACGCACATCAGCCCCCCCGCCCCATTTTATTAGTTTATTTTTTGAAACTCAACATGCCTTCAAGGGGTGGTAGCATATTGCTGGAGTGGGGACACTCTTTCAATCCCAGGACAGGCTTCTAAAAAAAAAAGGAAGGAAGGAAAGAAAGAAAGAAAGAACAGGAAGAAGTCTAAACTTTTATCATTTCAGGACAGGAAAGTTAGGTTATATGAACAAAATGGAGGTGGATATATCTTCCTATCAAAGATATTCTTTCTTTTGTAGCTCCCACCTTGGCTGGGGGCCCTCTTGAGTAGGGAAAACTTATGATTTCTAGTTCTGAAATTCTTAAAACCTGGGACAAACCGGGGTCATGCTAACTGCAGGATTCCATACCTTCCACCTGTCCTGATTTGGCAAGTACAGCCCCAATTAACTTCCTGCTATCCCTCTTTTTCACCAGCGTTTAAAATGTCCCAGTTTCTCCTTCTTTCTCTCACTTTCTTCCTTTACTTTCACTTGACTTTACTTCTGAACTCTGCAAACAGAATTCAAAGTGCAAAAGTAGTTTGCCTTCAATTAACTCAGCAGGAGAGAGAGAGGAGAAGGGGTGGAATCTTGCCCTTCCCTGTAGACTCAGGCAAAAGCAAACTGCTGCTTGTTTGTTAAACCTAGCTCCTTAATTACTTTCCCCATTTTGACCACACTTCAATGCTACTTGACCATACCAGTCCAACTTTCCATCTCTGAAATACTGGAAAGTATAGGGCTTTGGGAACTCTAGTCCAAACAAGTGGATTTTTCAAGCTTTGCTTCCAACTGTCTGTCTTTTCTGATCTCTGTTGCAGACAAATCCCTGCGCTGCTTTTGTCTCTGCTTTTGCCTTTGGATGTTGTTTTATTAAATTGCTCTTGGTGGGAGTTCTTAGATTTGTCAGTCTTAAGGCTTCAGCACACAGTTGTAAATCTGCATACATGCAGTGATGGCTTCCGTGTTAGGAGAGCAGCGAATCTTGCTGGGGTTTTGGTTCAGACTTTAAAGTTGATGCCCATGGTGTAGGGCGTTTCAGCATCTTCGATATCCCTTTTAAAGTTCAGACTGAAACCGGGAGCCAATTCACTACTCCACTGAAATGGAAGCTACCACCCACTGGTTCACATATGAATGTTAAAGATGCTATGTGGAACAGAAGTTGTTATTTATAGGCTGGTGTTGGCATTCATTTGGAACTGCTGATAAATTGTATAGGATAATTACCTTGGCCTAGCTAGCATATCCGTATCTTAGCATATCTCTAACCAAAATGTGTGCATGGGGGGATAAGGTTTAGAATATGACCTTTGCAGACACACACACACACACACACACACATACAAAACTTATGGTGCAGGATAGGCTAAGCAATCTTAGTAATCTCAGGAACCTTTAGCAATGCGTAACGGTAGGTGCCCCCAAGACTGACTTTATAGGAGACTTCTGATGTTGCTTGACCCTATGTGTCCCAGTTTATATCTCTGAAACGTTGGAGAGTATCGAGCTCTGGGTGGTCTAAATACCCTTCTGCTGTTGTGTAACTTAAAGTCATTTCCTACCCTAATGCAAATCTATCACGGGGTTTTCCGGAGCTAAGAGTGTGTGATGCGCCCAAGGTCACTCAGTGGATTTCCACAGCCAAGCAGGGAATCAAATCCTGGTCTCCAGGGTTGTACTCCAATGCTCAAACCACCACACCATGCCTATGTTTTCATATTTGGTACGTAGGAAGTTACAAGAGTTTGATCCAGAATGAACTGGTACTCTAGAACAAAATTTACAGGCCTGCTTGGATCACCTATTTGTGAAGTTTCGGCTGTTGTACAGTTTGCAATTGTAGGTTATGGGTAGACGATGCATAACCTCTAACTCTCCCAATTTATTCTGTATGAAAAATTGAAGTGGTATATTTTGTTTGTGTGCAGAAAATAATATTTTCCACGCAGAAAATAAGTTTCCTGCACAGAAAATGACATGATCTATTTTTGGCACAGAAAACCTGTCTGCTTTGTTCTGTGCAAAAGTGCAATTTTTTGTGTGTGCAAAACTCCCAAAATCATTTGGCAAATAGTCTTTGAAAACTGTACCAATTTTGATGACATTCTTACAGTACAGAGAAAAATGGTAAAATTTTTACTTGTGAGATAAAAAATGAAGATTTATATCAGAGCTTTCCAAACTGTGTGTTGCGACACATTAGTGTATCAGCTGCAGTGTGTAGGTACGTTGTGCAAACGTAACAGGTGGAGGGGCTGCCTCTCCCACTGCTGCAGCAGGCCAGGCTGGGGCAAAGGGGCCAGTGATGTATTTCTTTCAAGTCTCAAGGCAAGTCGCAAGTCTTTACCTTCAAATCTCAAGTCCTTAAAGACACTTTCAAGTCAAGTCTCGAGTCTGGGAGTCAACTTTATACCCCAACTTATATTGCAGAATTTCTGGACATGGTCAAATAAAGTCAGTTATAACAATTTAAGCAGACTTGGCCCTCCACACTTGTGATTTTGCCATCTGCAGCTTCAGAAGTGGGGAATAGGTTCCTTCTTACTTCCCATTTCTGAAGCTAGAGGATTTTGCAGAAGAAGGGAATAGGATCCTTCTTACTCCCCACTACTGAAGCTTCAAAAGCTGTAGAAGGAAAGATCCTTCTTCCTAAAGCCCAGTGCCTAACACATCTGAAAAACATGCTCTGCACTCTAGCAGGGCAGTCTTGTCTTCTGCTCTTAGGCAGAGTTTTAGAAGGCTCCTCTGATATCCAGCAGGGACAGGCTGCTGAGCAGACCTCAAGCCTGCCTCAAGCCCATTGCCTAACCTGCTTGCTGTTCCCCTCTGAGAAATGCATCAACGCTTTGGGTTTGAGACAGATTGTCATGTACCCAGCTTGTTGGGGGCAATTAGCTAAAATACTTTGTAAACCGCTTAGATAACACTTAGTTGATAGGCGGTATAGAAATAAATGCTATTGCTATTGCTATTGACCAGCAGGCAAAAAGAGATGGAAGCATTGTTCAGAGTTATAAGGTTTCTGGATGAATGTGTTATGTTACTAAATCAAGGGCAGCAAGTCAGTCACTAAAAAGATACAAGTCTTGACTTGAGTTGGTGCATCATTTATTGCAGAGTCGAGTCTGGGTCGAGTCACTGAAGCAACTTAAGTCTGATTTGAGTCCGACTCAATCGACTCGAGTCTACATCACTGGAAGGGGCTGTCTCTGCTGCCGCTGCCATGCCAGGCCGAGGTAGACCCCAGCGAGGGCGGCAGCGGGCCAGGCCCAAGTGGAGGGGCTGCCTCCGTTTACTGAATTACGTGCTGAATTACTGTGTCACAAAATGGTATATATCTAAAAAGTGTGTCACTAACATGAAAAGTTTGGAAAGCTTTGGTTTACATCCTAATCTTATGACTGTTGAAAAATCTGGCTGAGATCCTGTTTCAAAGTTTGGCTGCAAATCTCTGCATGTAGTGTGTTAAATCTGCCATGCAACGCTTACACTGAATGGCAACATTGCAAAACCCAATGTGCAACCAAATGCTCATGCACTTCTCTGTACGTTGCACAGGTTCATCCATACGCAACATGCATGCCCATTCATGGGCAACAACACTACATATTCTTCTCCACTTCCACAAATGTGAACTGAATACAGCTGTTGCCCATTAGACAAAAATGTGCAACTGTTTCTGTAGGTGAAAATATGTGTGCTGAAGACCACAAGCTGAATATGAGTCAACAGTATGATTGGCAGCTAAAAAAGCTAATGCAATTCTGGGACTATAGTGTCTAGGTCAAGGGAAGTAGTAGGACTAATCTGTTCTGATTTGGTCAGATCTCACTTGGAGTACTGTGTCCAGTTCTGGGCACCACAATTGAAGAAGGATATTGACAAGCTGGAATGTGTCCAAAGGAGTGCAACCAAAATGGTCAAAGGCCTGGAAACCATCTTTGGCCAGGGAGCTAGGTATGCTTAGCCTGGAGAAGAGAAGCTAAAGAGGTGATATGACTGCCATGTTTAAATATTTGAAGGGATGTTACATGGAGAGTGGAGCAAGCTTGTTTTCTGCTGCTCCAGAGACTAGGACAGAGAGCAGTAGATTCAAACTACAGGAAAAGAGATTCCACCTAAACATTAGGAAGAACTTCCTGTCAGTAAGAGCAACTTGACAGTGTACTATGCTGCCTGGGAGTGTGGTGGAGTCTCCTTCTCTGGAGCTTTTTAATCAGAGACTGGGTGGCCATCAGTTGGGAGTGCTTTGATTGTGTATTCCTGTATGGCAGGGGGTTGGACTGGATGGCCCTTGTGGTCTCTATGACATCCCCAAGCATCTCATTTCTAATACTGTAGGAGGCAAAGTGGTTTTCACAGAGTTTGACATGGCTGGCTGGGGGATTCTGGGAGTTGTAGTCAAAAATTGAAACTTTTCCCACGCTCTGGGAATTCATGGGGAGGAGGGAATTAACGACAGGAAGTGCAACTGGTGGGAAGGACTTCAATCTGGGCCTCCAGAACTCGGGTGCTCTCCATGCTGACTGCTGTGTCTGCAGGAGAAACTCATTTGGCAACAAAAGGGTGCTGCTTATGCTGTAATCCGGAGTACAGAGCAGGCCCGGGCTAGCAGCTGTGGGTCTCGGCACGCCCCGTAGAGGCTGTTTGTTCAAGGGATATGCCAGTTTGTTCAACAATCCCTCAGAGAGCCTTCCTTTCTGGATGGATTAGTTGCTGCAAAAGCTGGTGCTTGGGGAACGGGGGAAGGGGGAAGACATGACCCCCATGAATATTCCAAATGGTGAGAACTGAGCCTCAGTAACCAAACAGAAACAAAATGCAAGAGAGAAAGAAAAGACTAATGGAGGAGGAGGAGGACGAGGAGGAGGGAAAAAGAAAACAACAAGAAGGGAATGGGGAAAAAATGCTTTTTTTCCCCTTATAGACCAACAGCTGTACTTGTCCAGTTCTCTCCTCGTGCCCTGCTAAACAATCTGGTTCATCTCATCTAAAGAGCGGACAGGTTGGTAAAATGGGCCGTGCCAGAACATGAGCCCCCCTAGGCCAACAGACAGAAAAGGCATGTCATCAAACAAACCGTGTAACACAGATACGCTGGTGGTGTTCTTGGTGGAGTGTTTCTGCACCTTTCTGATCTATAGAACTTTTTTTAAGGTCATCTTCATGGCAAAGAACACTCTGCAGATGCTCCAAGGTACTCTGGCCACAGGCTGCTTACAAAAACAGCAACTGTTTCGCTTCACTAAAGACAGGTGGCCTGTGGTTGCTCAAGAATGACTTCCATCTTAACAATTGCAACAGTGAGCTGCTGGTGGATTACTGAAGCAATTTGTGTAAAGCGCTCCGGGGACTTTACAGGTGTGTCCGTGCATATATAAGCCGAGCCGCTGAGCTCCTGCTTCGACACACACATGCAGTGTTATCTATACCATTCCTGTTTTGCACAACACTGATTGGCTGGTGACAGAGCCATTGCAATATCACAAGTCAACTCCTACTCTCCAGACCTTGCTCAGAATCTTTTTTGTACCTTGGCTTTTCCTTTTAAAAAGCAACAGCACTATTACAAACAATTGGCATATATGAGCGAGTGTGGTGAAGACAACAGGGGTCTTGTTAAAGAGTTTTGTCCGGCCCAAATGCACAGTGAAACCACCTGCACAAATCCACTTCTCACAACCTTGAAATGAAAATGGACATTGTACATCAGACAAAAATGTCCATTTGCTTCTATGGGGAACTTACAGTATTGGTCACCAACAGGAGTCCAGCTACAGCCACCTTTGCAGTGAGTCTAAGAGTTCTGACACCAGCTGAAATTGGGCATAGGTGTCTGGGTTTAAAGTCAGCTCATAAACAAAAATCAAACTTTATTTTCTTCTATGGCTACTCACCCTTGGATCTGTCTCTCCATCCGGAGACCCAGAGAGGCATAGCAGTTCCCTCTGGAGACTTTAGCTAATACTTGGTAAGTTGGCGTCCCTACCCACAAGTAGTGATGCAAATAATATTTGAAAATATTTGAAAAATCATTTTAAAAAACCCAGGTTTCCCAAGTTTTGAGAAATCCTGATGAGAAGAATCCTAGGCCCTTTCCACACTTTACCGTCTTCCGGCACTGGGGTGCAAGGATCGCACGAGCAGCCTCCGGTGAGAGGCTCTCGCGTCTGGGGTCCTTCGGCTCCGCACGAGCTGCCTGCTTGCGCAAGAGCCCCGCCTCTTCCTTCCGCAGTGCAACGCAGCCTGGGAGTTTCCCAGGCTGCATTGGGGCAGGAAGCGCAACTGGCGCGGCTCCAGAGGCTCCGTATGCTAGGAAAGTGTGCGCGGGGCCCAGGAGCAATGCGTGATCGCGCACCATTTTTGGCTTCTAGCTGAAAATGAAAAGGTGTGCGACCGGCGTGTGCCGGCCCCTGGAGCATCGCGCAATTGTGAGTGCGTCATGTGGATCGCTCCTCACAATCGCGTGATGCTCCAGCCCCTCTTTAGTATGGAAAATGCCGTGCGAAAAGGGCCCTGGGCTGACAATAGTCTTTGCAGTTCAAGACTTAATTTGTGCAAAATCTTTCATTTCGTGCAGAAAACAGCTTTACACACAGACACAGACACAAAACCTCTCCTAATTCTGGTGCAGAAGATGCTGGGTTTTTGTATCAAACAACCATGTGCAAATTTTGTGCAGAAGAAGTCCTGAATTGTGGATTGCCAAAGATTCTCTCGCAGCAGGAGGAAAATTGCTAAAAGTACTTGTTGCTAGCTTCAGGAAGAAAATCAGTAGAGAATTAAATCACTACACACAGGTTATCTAGTCACAGTCATTCCCCACTGTGGTGAGATGTACAGTATTTCTGTTTCACTTATAGTAATTAGCCAGTATCCTAGACTGGCTGCTTAATAAAGTCTAAATAACTAAGCTGTGTCTCGTGGCCCAGCTTTCCACCCAACCTACCTTAAGAGCCAGAAGCCAGATTGGGTGAAGGAGGTGAATTCAGCCTTCAATCGAAGTGCAAAGAGGGTGATGCCACCACCTCTCTCCCACCAACGAACAAGGCTGGGACAAGCGCTTATAGCAAGGCTCTTGCTTCTGATTATCACAGCTTCACTCACTGGTAGGATGTAGCTAGTGCTGACAGTGACAAAATAATAAATAAAATGTTATCAAATTGTTTAAAGCATAAAACCAAGGCCATTTCCGCACTACACTCTTATAGCGGGATTATTCCACTTTCAACATCCTATGGAATCCTGGGGTTTGCAGTTTCAGGAGGGGCCACCTGGCCCCTCCCAAAACTGCAAACCCCAGGATTTCATAGGATGTTGAAAATGGAATAATAGCGCCATAGCAGTCTAGTGCAGAAATGGCCCAAGACATCTAGGAAAGCAAAGAATAGATAAGCAAAGAATATATAAGATACCACTAAGCAAGCACAAAGGTGCCTGTAAACTAAACACTTCTGAATGGTCCTTCCTTAGGGAACTCAGCTTGCTTATCCTGATCCTTTGATGCTTGATAATTTCAGGGAGGCTCATCCCCTCTAGTTTAGCCTTAAGGGAGGGGGCCAAGACCCTCCCCAGCCTCTCCATTCTGGAATCCTCCATCTCTCATCTCCAATGGTTTACCATCACCACAGTCCCTGAGCATTGTCCCTGCATTCCGCAATACACAGAGCTGGAATACTGTGTCAAACTACTTTAGTGGTGGATTTCCTGTATCTGCCGAGGGGTGGGACCAAATGATCTCTGAAGTTCCTTCCAAGTCTCTGCTTTTTATTTTTGCAACTCATTCTCAGTTCTCAACCTGCCAATGCAGCCACAGGCAGCTCCATGGACTCTAGGTTTCTTGCTACCCATTGTCTTAATTAATGCTTTTGAAGCTCTTTCTCTCTGTGAGTGCATGTCTTTTTCTTCTTGTTCTCCCCCAATCTGCATGCATCCTTGGATTGTCTGCCTCCCTGGAGAACCTTAAAGTATGCTGGAGGCCAAACACTGCTCTGTTCTTCCCCTTCTCTTTTGATCTGTCTTGCGCAAGAAGGGGCAAGCTAAAACACTGCCACCAGCCAAGCTTTTCATGTTGTTCAGTTGAGGTGCTGCTCTTGGGGGGTTTTTTTGGATTTGATTCATTTTGGTTTGGGTTTTATGGAGGGAAGTTATTCCTTGTAATGGGACAAATGCACACTTTTTAACATCTGAGTCCCATGTGACTCTTGTTTGCCAGTAAGTAAGATCACAGACTCATTATAGTGGCAGCAGCTCTACAGGGGCAGAGCTTGGAAAAGTTACAATTTTGGTCAGCTCCCATAATTCTCCATCCATTTGTTGTTGTTGGGTGTATTCAAGTTATTTCTAAGACTCTAAGATGACCCCATCACAGGTTCTCTTAGCCAGCTTCATTCAGAGGGGATTTAGCATTGCCTTTTCTAAGGCTAGGGATGGAACACGAATTTGTCAGTTTCCCAACTGGGGTTGAATTTGGATTTCCTGACCCCTCAAGAAACTTGTGCAGAAGTTAAAATGGCACATCAAAAGTCCCTGCAATGTTGTGGGAACGTTGTTTCTTTGTTTGTTTCTTGCACAATGTAAACAGCACAGTTTTTGAAAATTGTGCAAGAGTTTGAGAAACATCACGGCATTGCATTAAAAACCTATGCTCACAGTCTTTTTCACTAAACACAGAAAACTGTGCAGCTTTCTGAGACAAAAGTCCCACCTGCTAATGTTGCGTTTCACTTATGTATGTTAGAAAAGTACACAAAATGCAAAACTAAATTGCATGCAATAGCCCTATACAAACAACCTGCTAAGGATTCAGACTCATGCCTGCTGCATTTAAATGTTGTGTAATTTCCTTTCCATGATGAAAGCTACACTTTACCATCCCTATCTGAGGCGTAGAGAGTATGATTTCCCCATGTTCAGCCAGTAGACTTCCATGGCTGAGCAGGAATTTGAGCTGTGGTTTCCCAAAGTCCTAGCCCAATGTGCAAACCACTTGGGAGGTACAGCATAGCTCTGAGTTCAGGCTTAGAGGTTTCAAAAGCTTTATTCAGCAACATCAAAGAAACAACAGCACACCTGGATGCTGCCAAGACTAAAGGAATATTGGATTTGTATAAACCATTACATTTCAAGATTAGCATGTGCTAATATCCTATTTGATGGTTTCATCCTGTGCCAGCAGCCAGCCAAAACTTACAGCTCCCTTATTAGAGTCTTTTATCAGCACCCACAAGCGACGCTTGTAACAGCTTGTTAGCAAGATACTGGTCATTGTTTTGCAGCCTGAGTTCATAGTAAATCCACAGAGACAGTCCAGCAGCAAAGTTCATACAGACGGTGAGGGTCAAGGTTTCCAGGAACATGAGCAAGGGATGCACAAGTGAGGCGTGCAGCTTCTACTGAAGGTATCAGTTGTCTGCAATGGCTTCTTCCTATCTCTTTCCCTGTTTATATACACTGACAGCCTCCCCCAGCTGTTTGCCTTATTTATGAATCCTTACTATATAAATGTTCTAAGTCTCATGGGCTCTCCCTTTTTTCACCTACACTGGCTGCCGTAAATATTGTCCCATTCATGTCTTTGTGTTGTCGCTGTTGGGAGGGGTCCTTGTGGGTCCTGGGACAGGAGCTTGGCATGTTTACCCCAACATATTCTCTCAGACTTTCTGTTCCCCTCCCATTTTCCCACTCAGCTTGCCAACGGTCTGACCTGCCTGTTTATTCTCTTATCACAAGTTGTTACAATAACCTTTCCATGTTCCATGTTCCCATGTTCTCCTAGCTGCCAGATGCTGTAGGCTATATTTCAGAGGAGGGAATTGGCAAAACCACCTGAGAGGTTTCCTTGCCTAAGAAAACCCTATGAAATTCATGGGGTTGCCGTAAGTCAGCAGGCAACCTGAAGGCACATACACGTACATCTGTATTCTGACTTTCCACTTTATGTATGCAAGGCCACTTCACTGTGTGTCATTTATTAATTGGCTGCATTTATTAGCCACCCAATAGCAAAAGTATTTTGGGCAACACACAGATTAGATTTGTCATCAGGAGAGAGACAGAGAGCTTTGGATTACTTGCTGCTTCCCATCTTATACCAGCAGGTGTTTTTCCCAGTTCCACTCCAACGAAGATGAAGAGAAGGAGTTCCACTGATATCCTCTGCCCCCTGGATGCTCTCCCAGGGTCCACAGTATGGTTGCCAAAAGTCATAAATCTAGCTCTTGCTTAGTCCTATTGAAATCAGCCAGAATGATTTCCGAGCAAACAGAAATGCAAGGCTGTGATGTTATGCGCATTTTTCCTGGGAGTCAACCCTGTTGAACGTGGTGGGACTTGCTTCCAAATTAACTGACACAGGACTGGGTTATCTGGCAAGCAAGAACCCCAGGAACAGGCTCTTCCCAAGCTCGTGCTTTTCAGTCTCTTGTGGTAAGACCCACCTTTTATCAAACTCCCCGATTCCGTTGACCCACTCCTGTCCTAGTTCCTTTCCCAGTTTGAGAAGCAAGACTTGACTCAGCTTCATGCTCAAGAGTCCTTCCCATGGCCTTCATTTCATTACAGATCCTTGCCCTTCAGGCCACAAGTCCAGGGACCTCAGGCTCAGGAAGACTAGGAGGCAGGGAATATTGGAGAGAGGGTCTGCTTTGTCCCAACAGTAAAATAAAATAATAAAAAAAAAAACAACAGAGGAGGGGGTAGAGCGCCTGCATTCTCCCAGCAGTAAAAGCTGACAGCTTTAGGACTGCTCTCCTGCCACCTCTTTAAAATGTCTCTGGGCCCTGCAGGGAAGGGGGCCATGTGGGAGACCACCAAAAACAGGTTGCCCCAGCTCCATAAAGCTAGACTCATATGCGCGCACACACACACATGCATATGTGCCCTGCCCTTTCCAACCAGTCACTGGCTTGCTCCCTTTCAATGCCTGCATTTGTTTGGATAATATTCCCGGGCACTAAAACTTTTCTGAGAGATTTTCCATTGCTGTGTTTTGAAGCCTGAATAGAAGGAGGTACCATTTCTCCCTTACGGTCTCAATCCCTTTCTTAGCTGGGCACTGGAGGTTTAGGATTCTGAGGAACGAGCCAACAAATTGGTACATGGCTTGGGTCTAGACAGTCTGAAAGATTGTACCTCCTAAGATGAGCCTGCCTGAATTTCAAGATCCTCAGGGAAGAGCTCTCTCTTGGTGCTGCCACTACAGGCATGTTTGGTGAGGATACAAGAGACGGTCTTCTCTGTGGTTGCTTCCTGGTTGTGCAACTTCATTCGACAGGAGGTTCAGCTGGCCTCCTCTACACCCTCTTTCTGCTGGCAGGCAAAGACCATTTTATTCATGCAGATCTTTGGTTCTTAAGTCATGTGGCAGAAGGGTGTTTTGATGCAGTGCGCCATGCTTTTATCTATTAAGCAATATTTTAAATGTGTTTTATATTGTTTTAACTTTGTGCTTTTAATAGCATTGTTTATTTGTTTATTTTTACTTATGAATAGAAAAATTTCAGCCATACCTTGTTTTAGTATGTTGTAAGCCACTTTCAGTCCTATTCCAGGAGAAAGCAGAATATAAATTACATATATTAAAAAACCTACATTTTGCTAACTGCAGCCACCACCAGCAGAAAACTCAGCTTTCAAGTTTTGCAACGTCTGCTTGTAGGACCTTAGATCTGAAGCCCTTTGGTGAGATTTCACAAAGCATGCTGAAGCCACCTCCAAACAGGACCTCCGGAGTTTGTATAGATAGCTTGTTTTGTTCAAGCTCAGTTCATGGAGTGATTAATTAATCTTCCTCTTTTGGTAAAGTGGGCGTGAGGAACATGTGGCTGTGCTTGGAGCCTGAGTGTGAGTGGGAAGCAGGGTCAGAGAAGGTCCTGTGACTCCTTATTCTTGCAGGAAAAATACTGAAGTTTGAAATGGCTTCTGGGCCTCTCTCACCCCACCCTTAAATGAGTGGGTGGGTGGCTCACTTCCTTTCAGCTTGAGGGATAAAAGAGCTTGCAGGCCCTGTGCCCCCCAATACAAAAAAATTTTTGATCCCCAATCTTGGATTGTTAAGCTGCACGGTCCTTTGAGTCCAGATTCTCCCACTGCTACTTGTCAAATATTTACAGATCCGTGCTTCCATTCCTTATTGACAAGGACCACACCATGTGTCCCTGTGTGCACAGAGGACAGGATATGGGATGGGTCCCAATATTAACATCCTCCACCGGCAGTTTGATGAGTGGGGTGCAACAGTGCTTCCAAGCATTGTGACTCAAGGATCCCATCTGTGTCCAACTCCATCTCTGTGGATCAAAAATGGTCATTGTCTCTCTCCCCATTTTTCTCTAATCCAGCATGCTGTAGTGGTTTGGGTATTTGGACACTAGGGTTCAGATCCCCACTTGTCTTGTGGAAACCCTCTGGGTAAGCTTAGGCAAGTTATGCTCTCACAGTTTCAGAGGAAGGCAATGGCAAATGTCCTTTTGCCAAATAAACCCCCTGATAGATTCACTTTAGGGTCATCATACACTGGATATGATCAGAAAGCACACAACAGCAGCAGAAATATAGACAAGTTGGAGCAGGCTCAGAGAAAGGCAACAAGGATGGTAAGAGGTCTGGAGAGCAAAACATGAGGAAAGGCTGAAGGAGCTGGGCTCATTCACCTTGGTGAAGAAAAGACTGAAGGGCGATGTGATTACCGTCTTTAAATACCTCAAGGACTGTACAAAGAGAAGGGGTCAGGGCTGTCCTCTGCTGCCCCAGAGGGAAGGACCAGATCTAATGGTTGGAAGTTACAGGGGAATAGATTTTGATTAAACATAGGAGGAACTTCTTGACAGCACGAGCGACTTGGCAGTGGAACCAATTTCCTAGAGAGGTGGCAAGGTCTTCTTCTTTGGACGTCTTCTGCGGGGGATGCTTTAGCTGTAGATCTTGCATTAAGCAGGGAGTTGGACTTAACGGCCCATGAGGCCCCTTCTCGATCTATGATTCAAGCATTGGAGTAACTTCAAACTTCAGTTGAGGATTCAGAAAGCAAAGGCAAAGGGGCCAAGAGAATGTGAACGCAGAAGGCATAAAAGTCATAGGTGTGAATGATTTTAAATGTCTCACTCTCTGCAGGGCTAGACATTTGGAGACTGAAAGAAAAATAAATCTGGAGGGGAGATTCTTATTTGGAGGAGCAAAACCCTAATTTTGCCCCCTTATAGCAGTGACCGGGGAGGGGAGGAATTGGCAACCTTATGTCATTACTACAAGTGTAGTTGAATCCATAAGGAACTAAACCCAAACTTTAAGGGTTAAGTTTAAAACTGAAGTATTCAAATCCCAGCCCCTGTCAGCTTTGATTTCTATCACATATACATTAAAAAAAAAAAAAAATCCCAGGCTCTTTCAGAGAGATTTTTGAACAAATACAAAAATTTTACAACTTACTCATTCCTAAGGTGGCAGTTGTTCCTGAGATCTTTTGAAAATTGTAATACTAGCTTGGAGAAGTGCGAGTGGGAATACAGAACATGGCAGGAAGAGGGGGTCCTGGCCAATATCAGGTAGATTGCATGTCAGCTTTTTGGGAGAAATGTCTCCATGTTGCTAATACGAGCTTTTTCCTAAGGCTGATTACTGTGGTGGAAGTGGGGATTAACAAGTCTTGCCAAGAAAACCCTGTGATAGGTTCACTTTAGGGTCTCCATAGATTGGAAACAACTTGAAGGCACACAACGACACAACCATCCAACTGTCCCAGTCTTGCAAGGAAGTCTTCTTTAATTTTCTAGCTGCTTTTAACATTTCCCAGTTTCCTTCTGCTCTTCTAACTTCCCCCTTTGTCCTCATCTCATGGCAGTTGCTGCAAACAGAGTTCAAAGTGCAAAAGTAGCTTGTACCCAATTAACTCAGCAGGGGAGAGAGAAGAAGGGAGGAATCCTGCCCTTCCCTGTAGGCTCAGGCAAAAGCAAACTGCTGTATCCTCTTCTAGCTTGTCTCATTAATATCTTCTGTTATGCTGACCACACTCTCATAGTGTCCAGCCACATGTGTTGTGGCTCTTTTCTGTTAAATATGGTGGGTATGCTATCATGGCTTTTACCCCAAAGAATTCTGGGAATTGTGGTTATTCTGAGAATATTAGCTCTTCTCTAGTTGGAGAACTACAGGTCCCAAGGCACTCCAAATAAATTACCTAGTACTGAGATATGCTCTGATAAGAATAGCATAAGAACGATTCTGTAGTGATAGCAGTCATGGATTCCCCAGTATTTGTGACACGTGAGATTGGAAGGAAACACCATATTAATTCCAGGAGCACAATTTGTTATATACAGGAGAAGAGCCTCTCATACTTTCCCCTCCTCTGCTCAGTGGACAGCTATTTACACATGACCAGTAGAACAGGTAATTAAGTATGACCACTATAGAAGTGACAGTCATCTGTGTACACTGGCACTTCCTTTACTACATAGCGCAGACATGCAGGATCACGACCATGGCAGTGGGTAGAAGGGGAAGGAAAGTTTGAAAGCCCTGGGATAATGGCCAAGCCACAGTCCAACTGCAATTTCAAAAGGGAATTTGAAACCAGTGCAAACACTGATGTTTAAAGAACACTTTATGCTCAGTAAATGAATAAGCAGCTTCCTTTTGAGATATGGTACTTTTATAATGCTGCATTCATATCCTCTAATATTTCATAGATGAGATCCGGGACACATGTGGCCAAGCAACATCAGAGTGTTGTCAAGACGGCAAAAGTTATTCATGACAAAGAGCACATAAGCTAGAAGAGGCTGGGGCAGTTTCCTTTTGCCTGAGCCTACTGGGAAGGACAAAAGTCTGCCCTCTTCTGTCCTTTCTCTCTGCTTGAGTGCAAATTATTTTTTCACTTTGAAGTTAGGCCATTTCCACACTATGCTGCTATAGTGCTATTATTCCACTTTCAACCTCCTGTGGAATTCTGGGGCTTGTAGTTTACTGAGGCCCAAGGGCTCCCTGGCTGAAAATTCTAAATGTCCCTCCCTAAACTGCAAACCCCAGGATTCCACAGGATGTTGAAAGTGGAATAGTGTAGTGTAGTGCAGAAATGGCCTTAGTTTGCAGCAGTTGAAGTAAGCTGAGGACAAAGGAGGAAAGGCGGAGACAAACTGGGACATTCGAAAAAGTGGCATGACAGAGAATTAATCACGTCTTTCCCTGCCAAATTGGGACAGTTGGAGGGTAATGCATTCGTCCTTATATAGCATGCTGGCATTTCAACCCTCATAGCTGATTACCAATGCCATGGTGTTACTCAGATGTAATTATCAGGTGCTGATACTGTTGTAAGCTACTGGATCCTCTGCTTCTTATAGTCATCTTGTCCAGCGCTAGACTCTTCTTTTACTTTCAGCACTTGATCACCACTTCTGCCCCCAGGTTCACTCTGTAGGATTTCCCAAGATCATCTCAGCTTTACACACTGCACCAAATATTCTCTCCATCCTAACTATTGCGGAATGTGAAAGGTAGCAGTTTATCTCACCAGCAAAGCAAAATATGAGCAGAAGGTGAGCAATGACTGGTCCAACTCCACCCACCCACAAGCAGAGTCAACCAGAGAAGCAAAGCAGGTTGTCTTCTTTGTAAAAACACATGAAGCATGTTTACTTAAAAATGGCACAGGTCTCATAACATCTCATGGTGAGAGGCTGTGTAACACACTCTTCAAACATGGAACAGAGGGAGAGAGAATTATAGACTACAAAACAGAGGATGAACAAACTCAGACTAACTGATTCAGGGAGAGTACGTGGTTCAGATCAATAAATAGGAGATGGCATCAATACATGCTATACCTAAACTCTCAGGTGTGCAAACTATAGTATAGGCATACCAAAGTTGTTACTATTACTATTACTACTACTACTTCTAATAATAATAATAATTTTTTATTTCTTATTAGTCTCTCCCCAATGCTCAAGGCAGGATATAACATAAAACATACTAACATTAACTATTCTCTTTACCTCATTTTGTTCTCTTTACCAGAACTTGCTTTTCTCAGCCCCTCTCCTTCTTCCTGGTTTACACTTTTTAAAGTTAGGATCAGTCAAATTCTGCAGGCTTGGGTCTCCATTCTACATTCCTCAGTAACACCTTGCTGTACCCAACTGCCAAGCTGAAATGTAGCAACAAACTGAGTAAAGCATTTAAAACAACTGGGAAAAGCTTGATTTAAAAGAGTTTTTTTCCCCGTGTTGGAAAATCATGAAAATCAATTTGAAGGGGGAAAAAAGCTGCTCGTCTTAAAAGTCTTTTAGGAGTTTGCCAGCTAAATTCCGTGATACAATTTGTTGCCAAATTTTGGTGGCATGGTGTGTCAGGGGAGGGCCCAAGGCCTGCAAAATGGTCTCAAGGCAGTGTGTTGTGTTGCCTGCCTCTGCTTTAAGTGGTAGAATCATTTCACAAACCATTAACATATTAACCAAATTTAATCAGCCTTACAGAAGCAAAGTGGAATGTGAAAGAACCAACGAAACACATCAGATGGAAAACATCAGCACTGAGAGACATTCCAACTCAGGCCATTCCCGCATTACACTGTCCTAGTGCAATTGTTCCACTTTCAAATCCCTGTGCAATGCTGGGATTTGCAGTTTAGGGAGGGGCCTTTCTCAGCCAGAGAGCTCTTTGGCCTCCGTCAATCACAAACCCCAGAATTCCACAGGATATTGAAAGTAGAATAACAGCACTATAACGGTGTAGTGCAGAAATGGCTTCAGGATGGAAAGAATATTCAAAAATATTCAAAAATGGTTGAAAAATTGTTACCCTGACTTCTGGGGGTCCCTTGGAGGACACCTTGATTCACTCCAAGAATGCAAAGATTGGGGAAATTAGCGGAGCACTGGCAATAGCAAAAGGAGGGGCAGAGTAACCCAGCAGAATCTTTTACCTAATTTTTACAGGGTCAGGCCAAGCAAAAAGCCAGGCAAACCTACTAATAAATGGTTTTTATTAATAAATGTGTTCTCACGCACCAACACACTCACTCATGCACACAAGGCCTATTGAGAAGGGAAAGAGGTGACAATGGAGAGGGGATATAATGGAGAGGGAGAAAAGGCAGTGATACTGCACCTGTCCAGGTGTCTTCCGTCTGGGAAGCAGCGAGAAGGACGGAGCTCAGCGAAGAGAGGCGGCTGAGGGAAGCACTTGACTAACAGAGTGTCAGTCTGCTAGCGTGGTGGGGAGTTTTCCAAAGAGACCCTCAAAAACTGGGACTGTAGGGCAGAACATACCTGGAGAGCAGGCCCTCTCTCGGGAAGAACAATGGCCAAAATAGAGGGGAAAATGCCGCACAATAGCAACTTGATAGTTTGCATGGTTGGTTCATGCAGATGAACCTCGCCCTCGTAGAATTTTCCAAAGTCGGATTGGCTCAACCTGGGGAAAACCCAGTAAACCCTTCAAGTTGGCTATTCGTGGCTGAAGACCCTTTGTTCATGTGGACATGTCTAGCCTGAGGTCTCCTTGGGGAAACGTGACTGGGAATTTTCCTGGCCTTGAACTGGTTTCGGTCTTCGACTGTCGACATAGCCACCCGGGCAACCTCTCTGGCATGGTGGGCATATTTGATATCAATTTTATATCCCCCCAGGATGGAGTTTGCCACTGGGGTCACAAAACCATATTTTCTGAGTGTCAAGAAACCCTAATGAGAAGAATCCTGAACTGACAAATTTTTTTGCAGTTCAGGACTTGTTCTGCACAAAATTCGCACATTGTTGTTTTGTGCAGGAAACAACATTTTTTCTGAAAAGAAGACAGCATTTTGTGTACAGGAAACAGCATTTTCTCCATAGAAAATAATATTTCCATGCAGAAAGATTAATTCATGTGCAGAAAAGCTTGTTTTCTGTGCAGAAAAAGAGCTGTAATTGAGGGGTTTTTTTCCTGCATAAAATTCATACATGGGTGATTTCCATAGAAAACAGCATTTTGTGTGCAGAAAACAGCATTTTCTGCATGAGAAGTAATATTTCTGGATTGGGCCCTTATTTTCCATACAGAAAAAACTGTTAAAATTTTGTGCAGAATGTTTCCTGAATTGTGAATAGCCTTCAAAAACTGCATAGTGTTCAAACACTTTCTTGCAGCACGGAGAAAATTGCTGAAATTACTTGTTGGTACCTTTGAGAAGAATCTGAGCAAAGAAGTACCTCTGTAGCTCAGACACAGATCACCTCTCGCACTTTCTACTTCCCCTACATATACAATATGGTCTGAATCCCATCACCATAGTTGCTATTTAGTAAGGAAAAAACAGAATCCTGGGGTTTGCAGTTTAGGGAGAGGCACTTTGAATTCTCAGCCAGAAAGCTCTAGTGCCTCTCCAAACTACAGATCTCAGGATTCCATGGGATGTTACCATGGCAGTTAAAACAGAGCCATAGATTTACAATTGTGTAGTGTGAAAGGGGGAGCCAGCATGGCATAGTGGTTTGACCATTGCATTATGATCTCAGAGACTAGGGCCTGATTCGCCGCTTGGCCATAGAAACCTACTGGGCGACCCTGGATGTACCACATATTCTCAGCCTCCTCGCCAAAAAAAAACCCATTATAGGTTTGCATTAGGGTCACCATAAGTCAGAAATTACTTGAAAGCATACAACAAGTGTGAAAGGGCCCCATATACCTTCTGCAGATAAAGCCAGGACTCTTGCCTCTGGGCTATGACCATATGAGCTGAATGTTTGTTTGTTTTTTAAGATATAACAAGTTATAACAACTAAGGGCCTTTCCACACTACACTGTTGTAGTGCTATTATTCCACTTTGAACAGCCTATGAAATCCTGAAGTTTGCAGTTTAGGGAAGGGTATTTAGAATTCTCAGCCAGAGAGCTTTTTGACCTCAGTAAACTACAAACCCCAGAATAATACAGGATGCTGAAAGTGGAACAATAACACTGTAACAGTGTAGTGCGGAAAGGTCTTAAGGCCATTCATTAAGCTGTGTTCTTTAAGCAGTTACTCAGGTTCAAGTAGTCAAGGCTTATCCTATTCCTTTTAGCATTTTAAGACACAGTTAACAATTGGGTATTTGATTTTGACTTTTTTAAAGGGGGGAGCAGCTGTTGGTGGGTTCCTGAGAAGATCAGCAAGCAGGTCAGAGCCATTTCCGGTAGGATGAAGTGGGCCGTCACCCTCTAGAGCCGTGTGATGGGTTTGGCTTCTCTTGCCACTCAGTAATTCAAGGTGATAAGGCTTTGGGGAGGTGGGAAGGGAGCAGAAGCTAAGGCAGAGAGGCCAATGCCAAGCAAGAGGTAATGGGACCACATAGGTTTTCTCTTCTCCTGCTTCATTTGGGAAGGGGCAGGGTCACGAGCGGGTCGCCTGAAATGCCCCCATGATGGGAATCCTCCAAGGGTGCCTTGGGATGATTAAAGGAGCCAGGGAAGCTGGGAGTTGATCTGGTTTCTGTCAGGCAGTCCCAGGGGTAATGAAAACCTCTCCTTCCATCCCTCCCCCTCTCTCGTGGAGTGATGTGCAAGCCATGGGGAAGAGCAAGTAAGCTTGGAAAGGCAAACATGTGGTAATAAAGCTGGGGGGGCAGAAAAAGCAGAGAAGGGATTGCAATTGTCACTGTGAAAGGTGACAGCAGGCAATGTGGGGAGGAGGCCAGAACAAGGGATGGGTGTGAGAAATATGTTTGGACATGGAAGAGGGCAGGGGAAGTTCAGGCCTCCACAGAGGAAGAAAGCAAGAGGATAGGGGGCAGCCACCCACATTCTTTGCTGTCCACATGTCCAAGGGGCAGAGCTGCAATGGTTCTAGCAAGTGCTTCCAACAGATGAGAGGGGAGCCAATCGGGAGTCACAGGCAACAAATGTTTCAGATGCGTCCTCCAACATTTCACAGATGAAAACTTGGGACACCTTTGGCAAAGCAACCTCAAGAGTGTTGTGAAGATGGCAGAAGTTATTAATGAGGAAGAACACATAAGCTAGGAGAGGATGCAGTAGTTTGCTTTTGCCTGAGCCTACTGGGAAGGGCTGCCCTTCCTCTCCACTCCCCTCTGCTGAGTTAATTGAGTACAAACTAGTTTTGCACTTTGAGCTGAGTTTTCAGCAATTGCAATAAGCTAGTCACAAAGGGGGAAAGTGGGAGCAGGAGAGAGAAACTGGGGCATTTGAAAAGCAGCTGAAAAAGTGGGATGGCAGCAGATCAAGCAAGACCGTTCCTGCAAAACTGCCGCTCCTGGGATAAGCTGAGAACAAGGGGGTAAGTGGGAGGGTGAGGAGACTGAAACCAGGACATTTTTAAAAAGAGCTGAAAAAGTGGGACAGAAGAGGATTAATTGAGACTGTCCCTCCCAAATTGGGACAGTTGGAGGGTACACCCAAACAGCATGGAGTGGGGAGGAGGCCTGCTGCTCTTGCTATCGAAGTGATGGTGAGGCTTACACTTTTGCCTGTCTTAGCTCCAGCCTGCCTCTTCCACACCCTGCATCAATGAAGATTAGTGAGAACCCTGCAGTGATGCTCTCACTGACAAGACCTGGCTGGTGGCACATCCTTTGGCTGAGAAACTGGGTCCCTGTGGCAGATTGCTGAAAGGAGGGATAGAGGAGGAGGTAAGGTTTCCTCAGCCTTTGAAAGATGTGCAGTACATTAGTCCACCCCTCATCCATGGTTTCACTTTCTGTGTTTACCTGGGACCAACTGCAATCCAGAAATATTAAATGAGAAATTCCAGAAATAACACAATTCATAAGCTTTAAATTGTGCAGTGTTCTGAGTAGCGTACGAAATCTCGTGTGTCCTGCTCCATCCCACCGGGAATGTGAATCATCTCTTTGTTTGGTGTATCCACACTGTATGCGCTACTCACCCAGTATGTATGTATAGGGGAAAAACATAAGCCATTTCCGCGCTACACAATTATAGTGCTATTCCACTTTGAACATGCTGTGGAATTCTGGGGTTTGTAGTTTCCTGAGGCCAAAGAGCTCTCTGGATGAGAATTCTAAATGCCCCTCTCTAAACTGCAAACCCCAGGATTCCACAGGAAGTTGAAAGTGGAATAATAGCACTATAACAGTCTAGTATGGAAATGGCTATAACATATAGAGTGAGCCCTCCATTTTCACAGGGGCTGTGAAAACCCTCACTAAAATGAAAAAAAAAAGTTAATAAAAATAATGAAATACACACATGCAGCCCCCCTCCCAAGAATAGCTCTCCAGGAATCTCTAGGTCAGTGGTTTTCAACTTGTGGGTCCCCAGATGTTTTTGGACTTCAGCTCCCAGAAGCCCTGAGCATTGACCATAGTGGCTGGGGCTTCTGGGAGCTGAAGTCCACAATCATCTGGGGACCCACAGGTTGAGAACCACTGCTCTAGGTCCTCCAGTGTGATTCTGGGATCAACTTCTGGTGGAAATAAGCCATTGAGTAATGCTGGAGGACTTAGCAATGCCTAGAGAAGTGTACTTTCTAAAATTCTCTAGGTCTTCCAGCATGACTGTATAGTCCACTTCTGGAAGAATTTTTTCCATGGTGGAGCAACTACAGTAAGATTCTTTTTATGAATAAATTAAATAAATAAAATAACTCACAAATAATCAAATCTGTGAGTGCTGAACCTGTAAAACCCCACTGTATAGCGTTCAGTACTATCTGCTGTTTCAGGCATCCATTGGGGGTCTTGGACTACAATAATTGGTAAATACTGATAAATAATAAGAAGCAAAGTAGCAGCAGCACTAGCATTATTCCAGCTGTTTTTTGTTGTTATTTGCTGTTGTTATTTGTTTCGACTTGGGGCAACAGTATGAATGAGAGACTTCCATGAGTTCTAGTTGTGAACTGCCATATCTCACAAACTTAGAGCAGCCATCAGAGAATCACAGAGTTGGAAGAGACTACAAGGACCACTGAGGAATACACTATGAAGCATTCCCGACAGATGGCCATCCAGCTTCTTTTTAAAAACCTCCAAAGAAGGAAATTCCACCACAGCATATTCCACTGAAAGCTGGAGCTTTCTAGGACTTAGAGTCAAAGAATCATAGACCTGGAAGAGACCACAAGGGCCATCGAGTCCAACCCTCTGCCATCCAGGAAGTATTCTTGACAGATGGCCATCCAGCCGCGCTTTAAAAACTTCCAAAGAAGGAGACTCCAACACCCTCTGAGGCAGTGCATTCCACTGTTGAACTGCTCTTACTATCAGGAAGTTCTTCCTAATGGTTAGATGGAATCTCTTTTCCTGGAGTTTGAAGCCATTGCTCCATGTCCTAGTCTCTGGAGCAGCAGAAAACAAGCTTGCTCCGTCCTCCAGATGACATCCCTTCAAATATTTTACCATAGTTATCATGTTGCCTCTTAACCTTCTCTTCTCCAGGCTAAACATACCCAGCTCCCTAAGCCGTTCCTCATAGGGCATGGCTTCCCTGCCTATTTTGGTCAGCGTCCTCTGGACATGTTCCATTTTATCAATATTCTTTCTGAACTGTGTTGCCCAGAATTGGACACAGTATTCCAGGTGGGCTCTGATTGTAGATTGGTCTTCCTACTTTCTTCTTGCTTTCCCAGTTTACAGAGCATTATGGTCTTCTCCAATGAGTCAGGTCATCTCATATTATGTCCAAAGTACAACTCTGCATAGTCATCTTGGTTTCTAGTGCGAGTTCAGGCCCAATTTGCTCTAGGACCCATAAATACAATTTTTAAAATGTTAATTTCAGCAGTAGTTACTTTTATGTTATTATTTCATTACTATTCAGCTCTATATTCTGGGTTCTCAGGGCAGTGTGCAATAAATCCAATTTGAACTATTTAAAATAATTTAAGAAGCATTTAAGTGGTAAAAGCATATTAAAGAAGAAGAGAAGGTTAAGAAGTGACATGATAGCCATGCTTAAATATTTGAAAGGATGTCATTTTGAGGATCTGGTAAGCTTGTTTTCCGTTGCCCCAGAGACAAGGACATGAGGCAAGCGATTCAAACTACAGGAAAAGAAGAACATTAGGAAGAGAAGTTCAAGAGTGGGATAGGCTGCCTGGGAGTGTGGTACAGTCTCTTCCTTTGGAGACCTTTTAACAGAAGCTGGATGGCCATCTGTTGGTAGTGCTTTCATTGTGTCTTCCAGCAGGGCAGAATGTGGTTGGACTGGACAGCCCTTGTGGTCTCTTCCAGCTCTGTGGCCATTTCCGCACTGGACTGTTATAGCGCGATGATTCCACTTGCAACATCCTATGGAACCCTGGGGTTTGCAGTTTCGGGAGGGAACGGCTGGCCCCTGCCGAAACTGCAAACCCCAGGTTCCATAGGATGTTGCAAGTGGAATCATCGCGCTATAACAGTCCAGTGTGGAAATGGCCTATGATTCTAAACCATTTAATCCTTTTTAACTTTAAAAGCAGTTAAAACAATTGAAAACAACTCATATGTGCAAATTACGACAAACTCAATCAGGCTGTGAAACCTTTAGTAAACAGCCATGATTTTATTTGGTGTTGGAATGACAGGAGCTTTGGTGCCAGTCAGACCTCTAAGGGGAGGTTATTCCATAACCAAGGTGCTTCGGTAGAGATGTAGGCCAGAATCATCTATCACAGTATCTGCTATGTAGCATTATGCATAGTATATAGTGAGGGTGCTATGAGACTTAGACCATTTCTGCACTGCACTGTTATAGCGCTGTGATTCCAGTTTCAACATCCTCTGGAATCCTGGGGCTTGCAGTTTAGGGAGGGGCCTTTAGAAGTCTCAGCCAGAGAGCTCTTTGGCCTCAGTAAACTACAAACTCCAGAATTCCACAGAATGTTGAAAGTGGAATAACAGCACTATAACAGTGTAGTGTGGAAATGGACCTTGCTATTGAATTGCAAAGATGTGTAACAGGACTGTGGCAAGAATGTCCTGATGATGAACATCAGGCTCTACCAATGTCCTGATGAACATCAGGCTCTACCAATGTGCAGCAGCACTTCCTAGCTGGTGTCCTGATGCTCGCTGGGACTGATGCACATCAATCCCATTGTGCATTGGTCCCTTTGCTGGCTCCCCTATGCAGTAATGCAACAGCAGCCCCTTACTGGAGACAGATGTTACGGAACTGCCCAGTTCTAATTCCCACAGATGTAAATCCACGGTCAAAAATGTTAGTCCCCAACAGGTTACTGTTACCACGAGCCCTCTGTTTTGCCCCATTGTAAGAACTAGACCATTGCCCAAGGCCATCAAGAAAGTGTTGTTAGTACTGGCCATTTTAGACAATGAATTTTCTGCCTTTTAGCTACTTTTGCTAAAACTTTTGCCTTTCAGCCCCTGTGCCAGATTAGCTGCGTTTCTTTGGATTTCAGGTTTTGTTCAGGGGTTGAAAGTGGGCATAGGGCAAGAACAGGGAATGTCTGGAGAGCCAGAGTGCTGTAGTGGTTTGAGCCTGGACTACAACTCTGCAGACCAGGGTTTGAAGCCCCATCCCTTGGCCACAGAAACCCACTGGGTGACCTTGGACAAGTCACACTGTCTCAGCCTCAGAGAAAGGGAAAGCCAACACCCCTCTGAACAAAACAAGGCCACATGTTTTCCTCCACTGGTAGAAAGAATGCATGTGGAAAAGGCCAAGTAGTTGTTGTTATGCACCTTCAAGTTGATGCCAATTTATGATGACACTATCATAGTGTTCTCTTGACAAGCTGGAAGTTTGCTGTTGCCTTTGAGGCTGAGAGACTGTGACTTGCCAAGATCACCCAATGGGTTTCCATGGCTGAGGCGGGATTTGAACCCTGGATTGCCAGAGTCTTAATCCAACATGCAAACTACACATTCCACTGGCTCTACTATCTGTAGCTGTCACTGATGCATGTGTGCTGGACACTCTCTATGCCTGGGTGGAGGCCGGGCCTGCCAGCATAGTGTTGTTCTTCTACATCTCCCAGAAGCACACTTTTAAATAACTGCTTTGAATGCCTGCCAAAGGCTATACTGTAATCAACTCAGAATGGATTTATTGTAGGCCAACTAAGGCTATAATCTGATATCCAGCTTCCTGGGAGTAAACTCTCATGTAATTCAGTGGGATGTACATTTGAGTAGACATCTCTGGGATTGTTCTTTTAAGTCATGTGTCATAGGCTTTAGCTTGGCTCAGCCTGGCGCTGTAGCTCAATTATTTGGCTGTCGTTCTGCGTGCATTTTTTCTGCTACTTTAGACATTCCTCCCATTTCACACCAGATTTACAGCATAACTTTCAACTCCTTCTAGAAAAGTGGAACTAAAGTCTTTCTAACAACAACTAAGGCCATTTCTGCACTAGATTGTTATAGTTCTATTATTCCACTTTCAACATCCTATGGAATCCTGGGATTTGCAGTTTACGAAGCGGCCACAAAGGCCCCTCCCGAAACTGCAAACCTCAGGATTCCATAGGATGTTGAAAGTGGAGTCATAGCGCTATAACAGCCTAGTGCAGAAAGAGCCTGAGCTGAAAGGGTTTAGGGCAGTGGTTCTCAACCTGTGGGTCCCCAGATGTTTTTGGACTTCAGCTCCCAGAAGCCCTGAGCATTGACCATAGTGGCTGGGGCTTCTGGGAGCTGAAGTCCACAATCATCTGGGGACCCACAGGTTGAGAACCACTGGTTTAGGGTTTCCCTACACACTGGGAGAAACCAATAATTAATGGGGGTTACACTGGTTGTAAGAGTCTGGCTGCTCTTATCCAAAACAGTAACTTGGGCAAGCAATGAGGTGAGCAGGATTGGTATTTGTACCTGAATGTGTCCTGGCAGATAAACATTTGCTGAATTCTCCAAGAAGGTTTTACAGGAATATGGCCATTTCCGCACTACACTGTTCTAGTGCTATCATTCCACTTTCAACATCCTGTGGAATTCTGGGGCTTGTAGTTTACTGGGGCCAAAGAGCTCTCTGGCTGAGAATTCTGAATGGCCCTCCCTAAACTGCAAACCCCAAGATTCCATAGGAGTTTGAAAGTAGAATAGCAGCACTAACAGTGTAGTGCGGAAATGGCCTATCTCAGCTAACAAAGTAGATGCCCATCTTTCAACTCTCCCATTTGTCTGGGGCAGCCCTGATTAATCTTCTGTCATCCCAGTTTTTCTGCTGCTTTTAAAATGTCACCATTTCTTTCTCCACTTCCCACTTTCCCTTTTTGTCCTGGCTTATTTCAGTTGCTGCAAACTGAAGTCCAACTGCAGAAGTAGTTTGCTCTCAATTAACTCAGCAGAAGGGAGAGGAGGGGACAGAATCTTGCCCTCCCCAACAGGCGCAAGCAAAAGCTAACTGCCACAGCTTCCCCTATCTTGTGTGTTCTTCCTCATTAATAACATTAGCCACATTGATATTGCCTAGCTCCATGTGTCCTGCTTTTATTCTATTACCCTATTTGCTGGTGCATAAGACTCACTTTTCCCCCTGAGAAATACTATTTGAAAATGGAGTGCATCGTATACACCTGTGCATTTTATATGCTGGCAAATAGTATCTGCCAGTGTATAGATGGGACGTGTCTTATACACTGGTGCGTCTTATACAGCAGCAAATACGGTAAATGTTGGTATGTCACCGATGGCCTCTGCATTTCTTTTCTCCAGCAGCTGTCTTTGCTCTATGGATTCAATGGATTCAAGCTGCAGGAAAGGAGATTCTACCTGAACCTCAGGAAGAACTTCCTGATGGTCAGAGCTGTCCGGCAGTGGAATATGCTGCCTTGAAGTGTGGTAGATTCTCCTTCTTTGGAGGTTTTTAAACAGTGGCTGGCTGGCCATCTGTCGGGAATGTTTTGATGTCAGTTTCTGCATGGCAGAGGCTTGGACTAGATGGCCCCTGGGGGTCTTTTCCAACTCAATGATTCTATTTTTCAACAAACTTCTTATTCAAAAGTAACATTAGGCACGTGTGGAATGAAACAACTGAGTCAGGTAAGCTTCGGTTACAAAAATATTTTAAATCTTCTTGAGACCACTTGAAGGCTTCTTCCAAAATGCATCCCAGGATGACTTCCTCTTTCGCCAGCCACCGCTTTGTTTATGATATCCATTTTGGTAGCCAAACTTATACAATAGATCTATGGGTTTTTTGTTGTTGTTTTGTTTTCTTAAAGTCCCTACAGCTGGTGAGGCAGACTTGCCTGCTCTCTCCTTCTCTCTCTTTTGTTGTTCACACATGTTCAGTAAGGGATTTTGGAGGTAGATACTGTTCACCTTGCCGCTGGTAATCAAGCAAACATGGCTACAGTAGGAACAGCTAGAGATCCTGATCATTCCCAGCTCAAGCTGTTTATTTCATTGCTTACTCCAGACATACTGCTGCAACCTGACACCCAAAGCCTGTGTTTATCTAGGTCAGTTTCACAATCATCCCAGTGCTGAAGCTGCTAAAAAATGTCAAGCTAGACAAAGGATGAGGAAGAAAAGGAGCCTTTGTACTATATAAAGTGGCTTCACTGTTAGAAGCTTTCCTGATTGAAGTATGCCTGTGTTTGCAAATATCCATGAGAGAATAGTCATAACCTAAAGAGCAGCAGCTTTGCTTCAGAGAGCAAAGGACAGGATCTCAAAGCCCAGCAATGCTCATTCTGCCGAGACTGTTGTAAAACATTTTTACTACCTTTATTGGCTATATCCAACTCAGGGTAGGTGAGAAAAATCATTGGCTTCATATATTGATGGAGAAATACCTATTTCACATGTCCAGGGTTTGCCAGCAGAATGTAACACATCTTTCCTCGGAAATTTATCTATTATTGAAACTTCCAATACTTTTTGGAGTCAAAAAGAAATGTACACAAAGCAGCATACATCTGGGGTGAAAGAAAGGACAGAACTGGAAATGAACACAATTTGCAATCCAATGCAGAACTGAAGCAGAATGAGAACAGTACTAGTGGGAAAATAGGAAACTCAGTGAGAGGAAGACTGACAGATTGCCCATCCCTACAATCCATGTGAAAATAAAAAACAGCTAGTCTTAAAGGTGCCCCCAAATTCCCCCCTCCTTTTTATGCTACTTCCAACAGTTATCTCTACAACCCTCATCTGAGTATCTGGGTTATGTCCTAGAAGTCACATTGTAGTCAAAGCGATGGCCCCAGAGTTCAAAAACAACAGGCTTGTGAAATATAAATTTTCCCAGTTAGCAAGACCTCATTATTTATTTATTTATGACTTCTTTTTTTCTTTTTTCTTTTTTTCACTCTTGTTTTACAGCTGGCTGGCTGAGTGGCTGATATATCAGTGAACACCAGACAAGACGGTCCCTGTCTTTGGGCTTATAATACTGCATTAGAAATATACAGTATTGAGATACATTATAAATACAGATTTGAATTGAGATACACCGTGAACCTAAGTGAAGGTTTTGCACGTCTCTGGTTGGCATTTGTTTTACCAAAGCAAGTTGGCACTGTCAGTGAAGGTATTTCCTGCATTTCAAGTTAAAATGCCCCCAGGATTGCTTACAAAACAAAAAAATCCACATAAAGGGCCATCCAGGCTGGTATAAAAAGTCCCAGATTTTTTTTTTCATGTTCTTTCCAATTTTATCTTAGAGATCTGTACATGTTTGGTTTAACCCAGAATATTTTCTATCAGCTCCCAGTATGATCAGAGACTTTTTATACCACTTTCCCAGGTTGGTTTAACCTAGTATAAAACCCACCAATGGCACCAGTGAGGCAAGGGGCTCTGCTGACGGCAGCAGTGCTCCTGGTAGGGTCCTCCAGGTCAGATAGGATTTTGCCAAAAAGCCAGACTAAATGTACCAACTGGGCAGCAGGGGGTGACACTGGTATACGATCTCTCAAGGTCCTATCACACCTCACTGTTATGGTGCTATTATTCCACTTTAATTGCTATGACAAAGTCTTGTGGAATTCTAGGGTTTCTAGTTTACTGAGGCCCAAGAGTTCTCTGGATGAGAATTCTAAATGCCCTTCCCCAAACTGCAAATCCCAGGATTCCATATGATATTGCCATGGCAGTTAAAGTGGAATAATAGCATTATAACAGTGTAGTATGATAGGACCTTCAGTGATAATGGCAACGGTAGCATTGTTACTATGGTGTATACCCCACCTCCATGGTACAGTATATTGTTTAATTGGCACAAAATATATAATTCATACACTTATGGCTGAAAGCTACGTAGAAAAGGATTCTGGCTGGAAGCTTCACGTTAAGACAGATGCCCTTACGATGGCTAAATCATAAGTTCATGAGGATTAGCTGGAGAGCCCAACTTAATGGGTTTGAGATGATCCTGTTGGGAATTAAGAGTTTCTCAGTCTGGTAGCCCTATTGGGAAATTCTATGGAAGCTAAAACTGTAAGGAATCAGCCTCCTTTTAGCAGAGTAGCAGAAAAAGCATGCCCAAATTTCAGTGTGGCTTTCCTTAGTCAGTTTCACATCAGAAAACAAAGCAAATGCAGGCAGCTTCAGGTTACAAAGATTAGATTACTAATGGCTTCTACATTTACATATGCATTGGGGAACTTACATCCTAACTAGCTAATGAACAGTAGTAGCTTCGTTCTTAACTCACCTTCTTCCAATGGAGATGCAAAGCATGGTTGGAGAGGAGGAACAGGAAGCAAAAACTGGAGGAAAAGAGAGAAAGATCTGAGAAGCGGTCTTTTTCTAAGACTGATGACCCAAGCAACTGTCCTGGGTCACATGATCGGATCACCTGAACACCAAAGGTATTTACGATCATGGACTTAAATGGCACAGAGGCAAATGGTGGACCTTTAGCATGCAAAAGAGATAGGAAGCCCTATGCTAACTATGCCCACTTGCTCTAAGAACAAGATGGGAGGGAGGGAGAATGCTGGAATTTTTCCAGCAGATCCTCTCAACTATCCAAATCTAGAGAACAACTAACAAAACTGCAAGATCAAGCAACCGATGATCAACATCCTGTAACCTCTTCCCATTGAACGTTCCCTTTGTTTCCTCACCTGCCCAGACGCTAAGGGACTATATGCCCTCCATCAATGCTTTGCTAAGGCCATTAGCCTGTCCTGGACCCCTCTGTTTGCTCTGCCAGAAAGCAGTTAATACACTCTCCTTCAGGGTGGGAAACAGAGTACTTAAACCCTGACTCTGAGCTTGGCAATTTGTAGTACTTTGGATGCCCATTGGCATGCTTTGCTGTGTGAGAGCCTCCAAGTCCTGTTCTTGGACCCCCTGAGTCTGAGCCACACTTCACCTCGATCTCCTGCTTCCGGAATGGTAAATATCATTAACTTCATCCCAAAACATCCTTGCTTTCTAAACTTTCTCTCCTTTCCCTCTGATAGCCTTGCATGACTCATGAGACTGCTTGATTTCTTCAATGTGTTTGTGAATTCCCCCCATAAAACACTTGTTTGACCCTCAACTGGTGGCTCACAGTTAATGCCAGCATGCACAGGTGAAAAGAGTCCTTAGTCCCCCCCCCCGCAGGTCACCTTTTGAGCTATAAGTCCCCACCTTCTTGAGGAGATGCTGGCACTGCTGGTGGGCCTCAAGGTTCCCCCACCTTTGGGGGTAAAACCATAGCTAATACTTGTTAGTACTATGCAGGAGGAGGCATGGTAAACCCTTTTTGAACATCTTTTGTCATAAATACCCTATAATGAAACAATCCAAAATGAAGCAAGAGACAGTTCCAGAAGATGAAACTCCCAGGTCAGATGGCATTCAATGAACTATGAGGGTACAGCAGAGGCAGAGGTGTGTCTAGGGTGGGGCAACTGGGGTGCAAGCCCCAGGTGCCAACACCAGGGGTTGCAAAAAAGTGGAACCCCCCTACCCTCCTGCCCAGACCTGGTCTGCTGCGGCTCCCTTGCCCCTGCCAGGATCCTTCCTGGTGGGGCGGCAGCAGTGGCAGAAGCCCTCCCTCTCCCACCCACCGCAGCCCCACCCCTGATGGGGTCCTTTCTGGCTGAGGGAGCAGTGGCAGCAGCAGCCCCGTCCCTGCCTGCCCCCTTCCCTCCCCTGCCCACTGCCCCCTGCCACCCACCCCAACAAGGTCTTCCTGTCCCAGTGTGGAGGGGGCAGCGCAAGCACCTGTTGGCACAATTTCCAGGCTTGCCCTAGGTGCTAGTGAGCCTAGATATGCCACTGAGCAGAGGACAACTATGAGTAGCACTGTGGCTAATAACGCAACTAGACTCAAGCCGAAAGGACATTCAACCGTTAACATGTTCAGAGATGCAAGGAAAGTCTAAAGCTGCACAACACGTATTATAGGAACATGGAATGGGAAAAGTAAGAATCAGGGGAAGCTAGACACAGTAAATCAAGAAATGGAATACATAAACATTGCAATACTTGGGGTGAGTGAGCTAAAATGAACAGAAATGGGACATTTTCAGTCAGATAATTACACGGTGTTTTTCTCAGGAAATGAAAATCTAAGAAGAAATGGGGTGGTATTTTATAGCGAGGAGAGCTATAGCAAAAACAGCCAAAGGATATAATGCAAAGTCTGACTGAATCATACCAATAAGTCTTTAGGGAAACCCCATCAGTGTAACCTTAATGCAAGTTTAAGTTCCAACTACAGTGGCAGAAGAAGTAACTGAAAGATTCTGGGTTGGAGTCTGGGAGGAAACCGATCACACAGCAAAACAGGACTTCTTGTTCATTATAGGTGATTGGAATGCAGAAGTAGGAAACAGAGCAGAATCAAAGAAATGAAGCAGGAAAGCATCCATGTATAATTTAAAGATAATGTAAAAAATAAATTTGCACTTTAAAACTAATTGACTGGGAGCCAGATGAACACCGGACTGAAGCCAGGGATTTTGTCAGAAGGAAAAAGCTGAAAAAGAAAGCGAAACGTCAAGGGATGCCAGAGTAAACTCTTTAAGCGGTTTAGGACAGATGAGAAGCAAAAGGTGACAAAAATAAGAGTCAGCACCTTGACTTGTTCAGTGACTTGTGTGCACGTACAAAGAGAACTACTATATATTTGATGCAGAGAAAGAGAAGATGACAACTAAAAGGAAAGAACAAGAGACCTCTTGCACAAGATCCAGGAAATCAAAGGGAAATTTAAACCAAAAAACAGAGGAATACATTACATGATCGAGTAGAAATAAAAAGATGTTGGAAAACATACATTGAACTATACAAAAGAGATGAAAAGATGTCCGATTCCTTCAAGGAAGAACTATTTGAAAATGAACCTCTAATTTTAGGGAGTGAAGTGGAAGCTGCACTCAAAGCACTTGGGGAAAATAAATCACCAGGAACAGATGGCATCCCAATAGAACCACTTCATTTTACAGAAACAGAATCTAATCTAGTTCTAACTAAAATCTGACACCAAATATGGAAAACAAAAGAATGTCTCAAACATTGGAAATACTCAATATACTTTCCAGTCCCCACAAATGGGAACACTGGGGGTTGCAGTAAGCAAAAGATAATTGTGTTAATTTCCCGTGCAAGCAAAAGATGCTCAAAATGCTACAACAAAGACCATTTCCGCACTGGAGTGTTATAGCGCTAGTATCCTACTTTCAACAGCCTATGGAATCCTGGGGTTTGCAGTTTTGGAAGTGGCCAAAGGCTTTTACCAACTATGAAATGAGAAATGCCGGAGGTCCAAGCTGAGTTCATAAAAGGACGAGACACAAGAGATCATATTGCAAACATATGTTGAATAATGGAGAACACCAAAGAATTTCAGAAGAAAAGTCAACCTGTGCTTAATAGGTTATAGCAAAGCTTTTAATTGTGTAGATCCTGAAAAACTATGGATTGCTCTTAAAGAAATGGCTGTGTCACAACATTTGATTCTCCTGATGTATAATCTGCACTCAGGACAGAGGCTACTGTGAGGACAGAATACAGAAAAATAGAATGGTTTCCAATTGGCAAGATGGTATGGCGAGGTTGCATTTTATTACCCTATCTGTTTAACTTGTACACTGAACATATGATACGTAAGGCACGACTAGACTGGAAGGAATGAAGTGTGGAAACTGGAGGAAGAACATGAACAGTTGAAGATATAACACCATGCTACTAGCAGAAAACAGAAAAGACTTTAATAGATTACTCAGAAAATCAAGAAAGAAAGTGCAAAGGCAGGTTTACAGCTGAACATGAAGAAAACAAAAATAATGAGCACTGATGGTTTACATAACTTGAAAGCAGACAATGAAGAGATTGAAACAGTTCAAGATTTTCGATATGTAGTCATTAATAAGAATGGAGATTGCTGTCAGGAAATCAAAAGACATTATTATGGTTTCCTTACTTCACACCCTTGAGTCGTATAGTGTGCCTGCTATATATATGCAGGGGTTCTATTCCAGGAACCCCTGTGTGAAACAAAAAAATGTGAGCGTCACATCCCATTGTAGTCCATGGATGCAACGTGCACATGTCTGTCGCAGTGCAGGTGCAT